>CAJNIZ010039114.1:29596-65375 GCA_905231905.1 Symbiodinium pilosum | reverse complement strand
TATAATTTTTTTTTTTTTTTTCTTTATAAATTATCTCAATATATCTAAGATTATGTTCTTCTTCTAAATTTCTTTATATAAATAAAGAATAATCATAAAATAATCTTTTAAATAGATATGAAATTTGAAATAATATATATCATTTTTATTCTCTCATATCAATATCTTGAAAATATAATAAACAATCCAATTTCAAAAGATCAATATGAATATTTTTTGATGAAAAAAATCAATATCATATATATTAATATGAGAAGCTAGAATATAATATATCTTAATGAAAAAAATACGATCATTCGTGATAATTCAATTTTTTTATTGATCTATTGAAAGATATATTCTAAATTATTTAAAATTCCAAGAATCATTTTTTCAAAGATCTTATGAAGAAGAGATAGATTCAAGAAAATCGGATAAAATCTAAGATATTTCTGCTCGTACCTTCCTCCTATATCTAGGCGGCATCTCTCCCCTCCGATTTTTATAATCTTATAAATATATCTCTCAATCTAGTAGACTTTCGAAATGACGAATAATCAATCAAGAAATCAATCTATCAATCTCTGCATAGAACGATTCGTAGCACTGATGAGCCATCAACCGCACGAGCTATCGATCTGAAAATCTATCAATCAATCTATCGGTTTGCCGGCCTAATGATATATCTTTTATTGAACCTTTCGATTTTTCAAATTAATGAGCTAATCTTGCTCAAAATTCTATTTTTCATCATTCTCTTTATATCTTTAAATAATATATTCTATATTTTTCATCCTCTCTAGCAAAACCTAATTCTCATTTTATTCTTTCCAAATTATCATACCTAGCGTCTATCGATCGTATCGATTCTATTAAATTATCATAAAGAATGAAGAAATTGAAAATATTCGATTAATTCAGAATAATATATTTTGAAAATCTCTTTTTCCAAATCTCCTTTAGATTTAGAAAGATTCTTGAATTTCTCGAAATCTGAATATCCTACGATATCATTAGAAATGCTAAATCTCAAAAAATATTTCTTAGAAGAAAGAGAGATCTCATAGAATTGAAAATCATCTATTTTCAATCATTTCTATATGCTTTTCGAACTATAATTATATATATTATTTCCAAATACAATTTTCAAAAATTCATCAAATTCGAAACTATATTTTTCTCGATTATTATATGAAATATCGTGAATATCAATTTTTTTAAAAAATAGATCTAATATATTCATTCTGAAAATATTTTTCCCGAAATCAAATATAATATTTCGAAAAAAAAATAGAATTATTTTTCAATCATCAAAATATCGACAATATTTTTCTAAGCCTATAATCCCTTTCATCTCTTTAAATACATAATCTTCTAATGATATATACCATTCTCCATATCATTTTAAAAAGGAATTATATAAAATGAATATGCAAGAAAAATATCTATATCAATTCTCCATTATAATGATATTAATTAATTAAGATAGATGAATAATCATCTTTAGATATAGTAATAAAATTTATCTCATAATATAAGAAGCTTGCAAACAATTCTATCAAATATTCTCAATAAATATAATCTTCGAAATTACAAAAACATATTTTATGAGAAGTCTAGAAGATATTAATTTTATCAATCAAAATCTATTTCGAAATTTATTTTTAATTTGAAATGAATAACGCCGTAATGAGCGCTAAATAATATCCATCTCATATCCTATATCTTCCAAAGATTTCTTATCATTATTTCATCAAAAGATATATTATATTACTCCAATGAACACAGAAGATATAGCGCAAAATCGATTATGATTGAATAGAATATCATTTTATATTTATCAATTTAGCCGAGAAGGAGTCGAGGCCTCCCATGCCCAATGCCTGCCTTGCGGATTTTCCCAGCCAAGCCCCACGAAACTCTAGGGCCCACAGATCAATTGCAGCGCATATTCATATAAATCTATAATAAAGGCTTGCTTGCAAGAATGCAAGAAGCCGCAAAAACGAAATTGAAGCGGCGCCCCATTATTATCATCCATTCTTCTCATCATGCTGTGGCTTGCCAATCAAGGAGCTGTCATCCCAAACACTTCTAGCAGGGTCCTGGTCAAACCTCCATTTCAACTTTTCGGCATTTTCATGATCTAGGCGAAAGCAAAGGAGGACAAATTCTCAAAACATGCGCGCATACTGCTGGCGTCGAGGCCTGGCAGTGTCCTAAGCCGCAAGATATGCCCGGGTTGTTTTGTGTTGTTTCACGCGGTAAAAAACCAAGTTCAAAATGATTTAACTGCTTGCGAACTTCCCCATCAATGGAGAAATTTGCTGAAGCTCAGAAGTAAGAACCAATCTTTTTGAATCAAAGGTATTGCCGGAATGCTGTAAGCCTTGGAACAGCGGAAATACAGGATCTTGCTGACCAATATGCAGGAATTTCAGGGTCTGGCTGCTTCATCACTTTCTTCTGCTTCCTGCAAGCAGATCAATATTTGGGAATGTTTGGAGCGTAGTGGGAGGGACTTGGGCTGTCAAGAAGTTGTTGCAAAGTGCTTCGCCTTCTCTCCTCATCCAATTCTTTCTGCAATCGCTCCTGCAAGCGTTACACTAAGCATAACGAGACAGGCAAGAGCACAATGCCAGTTGGGAACTCTGAGAGCCCGTGCTGCACGCTCCAAAAGCTTCTTGTGCTGTTTCTCCATTTGCTGGGCCCTGTCCTGCAATCGTGCTTCGAAGTGTGCTTCAGAGTGTGCCTCGGGCTTTACTTGAAGGGTATGTATATAGATACAACCATATCAGAAGCTCTTTGCTTGCCGAGACGGTGTCAAGCATGTTTCGGGGGCATGTTTGGCTCGCTCGACTCTCCCCACTTCTTGAACCTGGCTCTCTCAACAGCGGACATGCCCGCTTGAAACGAGACATACGCGACCTGCCCATGACCAATATTGGCAATCCATCTTATTGCTGGGACAGTCCGGCAGCGGCTTCAAATGGCCGGTCACGGTGTCTAATCGCCTTGAGAGCACGTGTTCACAAGCACTTTGGAAACATGTCTGACTGCACCTTGCCGGGGCTGGCCCAATTGCTAGAACCGTCGTAGTACCGGGCTCCACCTTCTGTGTGCAAGGCAGGCTGGTTAACGATGCAATACATTTCAACAAAACGGATTCTGGGAGTGGGCAGGCAGCAAGGTCTTGCACAAGGCGAGTATAGAGCGTCCTCCGTGTGGCCGGCATCCTGAATGGTCTCGGCCTCAGGGCCAACGGAAGCGCCGCTCGACCCATCTGTCATGTCACTGTGTGCCCCTATCACAGCCCGGCACTTTTTCCTGGTTCTTCTCCCTGTTAGTCAAATGCATTGGCCTGGGGTCTCCTGCTCCGACTCGAACTGAGCTCTGGACCAGCAGCCCCTGCGACCTTGCTTTTTGCAGAAGCTCCTGCAATTCAGCTTCACCTGGGTGGAGTGGGTCTTGGGAGTTAAAACGTCTTATGCAAACTGCTGCTGCTTTGCCTGCGCGTCATTTTTCGTGCATCTTGCCAAGCAGCTTTACTTTCAAGGACCTGCAGCTGCATTAGCATGAGCTGAAGCTCATGAGGGAGCTCTGCGCTGAAATGCAGAGTTTCTCCGTCGAGTCCCATTAAATCCAAGGTGGAGCAGTGCAAAAAAAGCCTGCTGCACCAAGGCATACCTAAACTCCCTGGGCCATACTCAGTGTCACCCACGATGGGCAGGTCGATACTTGCCATGTGGACTCGAATTTGATGCGTTCTGCCAGTCAAGGGCGTAATCAACAGCAAGCAAAATTTGTTGGTACTGATAGGGTCTTCATACCTCGCAAGCAGCGTATAATCGGTTATGGCTGCATTGCCATCCTGCAACTGCAAAACTTCCGAAGTCCACTTCTGGAGGCCAACATTGCAGGTGCGGATGCTATTCCTTAGTCTCCCGCTAGTGCTCAGGTCACGATCGCCCAGGCACAAGCACAGGTACTGTTTGTGTACCACTCTAGCTGCAAACTGGGCCTGTAGCCACCTTGTCCCAGCGGATGTTTCGGAACCAAATGCAATCGGCAGCACACCGGACGTTCCGTAGTCTAAACGCGATGCGATGGAGAGCTCACAGTTCATCTGCTGCTGGAGCCGAGCTACAAGTTCTTCAGTGGCACACCCATGTGGCTTGGAAACCGCGAAAATTCCCGGCGTGTTTGCGATGATTTGGTACGAGCTTTGCTTTGCAAAGGGCCGCGGCCTCGGTGGCTCTGCTTCCACCCACAGCCGTCGGGCGTGATCAAGAAACTTGCGTGCATGGCCCAGGCCTCGCGCCTCACGCACAGAACTGGCAACTGTTCCGAGCTGCACGCCGTTCAGAAGCAAATTTGCGCCTGTGGCCATCCTCACGAACTCAAGGGCTTCTTCCCATCTCTGGCTTGCTTCAAATGAACTCGTTGCCGCTCCAGCAGTGACTGTGTTTAGCTGCACTTGCAGATGGTTCATCCTCTCCAGCATCAGGCTGGCTGCGATCCAGCTGCCAAATTCATTGCATGCAGCAATGCACGTGGAAAAGCCCACAACATCACTTTTAAGAAATTGTTGCTGGAGTTGTATGAGCATGCCATGAGCCCTATGCCAAGCAGCGCGCCGCCCCGCCGCAACAGCAACATTGTAAGTCACCAAGCTAAGGCGCACTTGCTGCGCTGCACTTCCCTGAAGAACTTCATTTGCTAGAGACCAGCTGTTGGCTTTTTCCATTGCTGACAAACCGAAGCTGACACTGGTGTCGTCCCGCCACATCGCTTGCCCCAGCATGTTCATGGGCACCTGCCACTGGCCAGCGGATGCATGCGCTGAAGTAGCCGCCGTAAGCGCTATGTGGTCTATTCTGGAATTACCAGCGGCAGCCCCTTGCAGGTGCGAAAAAGCCGAAGACCACGCCGCTGCTTTGGCAAACAAGGAAACAGCGCATCCCACGAGCTGCGTATCAGATTGCAAGGATTCCTTACGCGTTGCGCTGAGCAAACTCGCTGCCGCCTGCCACTGCAACCGGTGGCCCCAGGCTTGAATTGCCAGACTGACACTAGGGGCCTGACTTGCAGAGGCCGGCTCCATCTGGTCATGTAAGTCCAATACTTCTTTCCATTTGCTATTCCTTTCCAGCGTGCACAAAGCTGCACTTCCCGAAATTGCATCCTGCGCAATTCTTGACGCATCCATCTCCTGCAGTAAATTCATGGCGTGCTCCCACTGACTGCCTTTTTCGCACGCGCTCAGAGCTGAATTGAACGTGACCGTGTCACACAGGGAAGCATCACGTGCCCAGAAGAGCAGCAGCAAAGCCTGTTGCCATTTTGCTGCTTTCTCGCAAGCCGCAACGAGAGAATTCAAGGTAATTGCGCTCGGCTCCACGCTTCCAGAGCGCAGCGCGGCAAAGTTTGCCAAGCACTGCTGCCATCTTCGAGCTCGTGCACATGCGTTAATTCCTGAGTTGTGCGCCACTATGCTCGGTGCCATATGAAGGTCGCTCATGTCTTGTAAAAAGGTGAGCGCCTTTTGCCATGCTACCGCTCTGGCACAGGCCGCGACTGTGATCGCAAAATCAACAGCCTGCGGCAAAATACGCTGCTGCTGCAACGTTGAAAGCAAGCTGCAAGCGATCTCCCAGCTGGACTGCTGCGAGAGCTCTTTCAGCTTGGTGGTGGTTCGTTTGGATTGGCAGCATGCCTCGCTATCCTTGCTGCCCTTGTGCAACATTAATGGAGCGACATCGAAGGCACAACATGGCACGACGTCGTGTGGATATGATGGATTTGTGAGGCTTGGGCCAGCAGCAATGACTCCGCGTGAGGCTCAAGCAGAGTGAGCGGACCATGCATCAAGCCGGGATTCAAAGACATGCAGGGACTGCTGCTTTGTTGTCCTTAGTAGGCTGCAGTATTGAGTGCTTGCTTGCGCGTGGGCAGCCTGCTTCTGCTGCATGGGCCTCTTTTGCGGTAGGTTGGTACGTTGAGTGCTTGCATGCTTGTCGGTGGGGCTGTCTACTGCCTTGCGTGGCCTCAGAAAGCCTGGACTTTGTGCTGGCGTTGGGACGGCCTTTCCCCACTGTGCCCCCGCGGCACCCACTTGCTTGAAGAAGGGCTGCCTTTCAGTCCAGTTTAAGTGAAGGTCAATTCGCTGGGCTTTCTCCGACCTTTATCCTGGATATTTCCGGATTGCTGTAGCAGTCAGCTCCGGAAGCAAACAGGATGGTGATCCTAGGGTCCTGGATCTCCAGACCAAGCTGCGCATTGCATGCTCTATCGATTGCAATTCTCTGGTGGAATGGTTGAAGCTGGGCGAACGAACGACAACTTTAAATGTAATGGTCGCAGATGCAAAAGCGTTTTACTAACAAGGATGCGGCTTTCGGTCTTCAAGGTCACCTTCTTTGATCCTGACCTGAAAGTCCGCTGTCAGATGTTGCATGGTCACCAAGATCTACTAAACATAGACTCAAGCTCTTCCCAATCCTTCAGATCTCGCCACCTGCTGGGAAGCTGGATGAAGCAATTTCTGGGAACGTCGTAATTCACTGCCGTTCCAGCCGTGCCCTGAGCAGTACGCAGAAGCGTTCGGCCTCGAATGTGTCACAGAGTGGTGCACTGCATGGCCCACCTGAGAATATCTAACCAGAGTCACCAAGCAATGACATGATGACTTCGGACTTCAGCTTCTGTGTGCACTTTAGTTTGGCAAGCGGTGTCGGATTCCAGAGACATCGAACGGTTGCGTGGCACTGCCTGAGCAGCAACCTTGCCGATCGACATGTTGAGATCCTTGGCGTGCTCATCTGACGAGTACCCTCAGCATGAGAGGCCAAGGCCGCCACATGGCGGACACAAATGATGAGCTTCCACTCTTCTGACTCTTCTCCATCTGTTCGGCTTCGCCGCTGCAACGAAATCACCATAAGGATGTGCATTGACCATGCCTTCAGACTCTCCATCTGCCTCCTCAGGAGCTAGAAGCTAGAACAGCCGAAAACATCCCAAGGAACATCTCCAAAAGATTTGGAAGGGAATTGCAGGGGGACGTCTGCCACGCTCGATAGGTTTGTCTGCCACTCTGCCCCTTCCAGTACTGCTCTTCCCATCAAGCTCCTGCAGCCGAAGTTGCAGTCTTCGTGTCCACATGCTCTGGGCATTTTATTGGGCTCAGTTGTTGTTTTGCCCTTTGGTGTGTCCCGCACTTGCCCACTCATCGGCGGTTGTGACTGGCTTTGCCGCTGCTTCGACTTTGACTTTTATCAGCAGCAAATGCGCCGGCTGAATGCGCCCTGACCTAAGGATCCTGAGGGCTATGTGTGACGTGAGTTACAACTTGGCAATACTCGTGCCAATGGCAGGGTGCACGGGCTGATGTCGATTCAAAATATGCACACATACATACCTAAATGCACACGTGAGTGCGTACGTGCAGATGTTCGTGCACATGTTCGTGCATAAATTGGCATACATGCACATGCATACATTCTGGAATGCGCCCATGCTACCGACCTCCATGCGTCCATACATACGCACACACATATACAAACATACATATGTCCAGGATTTTCTGAGGTCGGGACAGATTCGCCGTCAGGCTCACGATCCAGCTCTTCCCTGACAATCTGCCGTACGGAAGAAAGTCCTGTCACTCTTTGCAAGGTAGTGCACGGACTCATAAGCCAGCATCTGATGTGTGCGCCTGCAGCCAGCTCCTGAAACGATCTGAGCAACACATGTCTTTGACTCCTGCCATGCAACCCAACGACATACAGCTTTCAGTCTCCGAATTCCCGTTCCTTCTGCATCGCTCGTCTGTAATTGTGTAGGAGCATCCTTCGCGTCTTCACAGGGGCTTGTAGGCTGAGGGGTCTTTCTTGGCTGGCGGCTCTTGGACATCCGCTCGCTTAGTCTCCCACAGGCTGGTCCGGCGACGCAATCTGCGCATTGTCTGTGTCAGGTACACGGAACGAATGAGGATCCGTAAATTGCCAGCAGAATTATCTTCTGCCCAGCCTGTCCAGACCCTGGCATTTGGACGAAATGGCTGTGGATCAACGGCTCGACATGTCGAAGGCGAGGCTTGCTACGTCTCTTAAGACATGCGTTTGACTGCGTGGCTGATAGCCCGGGGGATCAGACATGGGATTAGCCCACTTCTTGGTATAAGATCTGTCGCCAAAGGCTGGGAAATGTCAACATGCTCAATTGATCATAATATGAAGGCTCCAGCTTCACACAAGAATGTGATGTCTGTTGCATGCTCGTAGTGTTTGAGCTTGGCCTCTGTGCAAATGCCTGTAAAGATACCCCCTGCTTGCAGGCACCTCTTACGACTTTCAAGATAGGCTAGCAAGTTATGATGAATGCCTGGCATGCCAATTCGCTAAGCAAATGTGAAGACTTGCAAGTAGCCGGCGCACAAGCGAACTGCGCAGCAATTGGCTAATCTTTTCAGACCGCTGATTGGGCGGTTGTTTGCTTCGTGACCTCCCTCAAGAACATCGTCCTCACTCTACCCAACACAAGGAAGGCTTGTAGGCTGAGACTATGCCAGTGCAATGTGGTGGCACGCTGTGCTTCGCGCAGATACGAGGACGGCGGAAGCACGCAGCTGAAAAGCACTGCCTGGGCAGATGACTAGGAGGATTTTTCGCACCGTCTATCTACGCTGATGCTAACAGACCTCTGGCCACCAACAGCATTGCGCCAGGAGACTAGCCAGGCTCAGCTTTATTTCTCAGTGACTCTCTTATCTTTATCGCCACTCTTTCTGGCTCATCCATTACCCCAGGGAGCCAACTGGTCCACGCGGGTCCTAGTAGAAGCGAGAGAGAGGGTCTAGAGTCTAGAGGGTCCAATATTGGACGTGCGTGGGTCCTGTGCAGGTTCTTTGCGGATTTAAGAGGCAATTTGTATGGTTTGCGTCGCGGCGAGGCCATGCGGTCTGCGCGGGTCCTGCGGGTCCTATGCACGTCGTGCGCCGGCCCTTGCAGCGCCTCGCGGGTCCATTCTATCAGGAAGCGATATGGCCCACTCATTATGTGGCGCGGGTCTACGCGGGTCCACGCAAGTTCAAGAAGAAGCGGGAGGGTCTATATTACAGAGTCTTGTTCTCTTGCGTCCCGTACGAAACTGGCTTAAGCTGAACAAGAAACGTAGATGCGGCTTTGTGCCAGGAGGGCTTCCAAAGCTTGGGCACAGACCCAAAACCACCACTGCTGCTACGAGTAAATATGGGTGGAATCTGTTCTTCCATTTCTTATCTGTTTCTTCTTTGTGTTTTTCTTCCTTGTTTCCTTTGGGAGGATGCCTCACGCGACAGCTCAGTTTCAGTGCAAAATGTGAGGACACTCCACGCCAGTGCCTGCCTATGCGCAAACGAGTGAGGATGCCCCATGCCAGAGGCGAAATGCCCAGCTGAGTAGTAATGGGAATCATAGCATGAAGACAACTATTAATAATAACATATACTTGTAGGTACTAGTAGTATTAAGTAATACCATGACAGTAATGATAGTATAATGATACTTAAGTAAAACTATAACTCTGATAATGATGAGAATACTGGTGACAATGGTGATAATGGTAACAACTCTCGTAAAAAAAGAGCAATTATAGTAATGATAGAAATAAGAATAATGAAAAATTGTTCGCAATAAAATGTGAAACACAAATACCAAGAGTAGTACTTATGGCAATAGCCATAGAACATACTGTAATGGCAATAATTGTTGTAACAGTGCCAGAAATTGAAATAATGGTAGCAGCAATAAACAGTAATAATGATAATCGTAACAACAAGATGAAAAGTAGTGACCGGAGAAAATGGATCATGATAATTTCAGTAGGCGCATTAATGTAATTATCATAATAGCACAACAATGGTAATATGATACACTTACACGATAATCAGAGTATTACTAATCCTGAAATCAAAGAAATCATAGAACCTCAATAATAATAGTAAGTGCGGTCTTGCAGCAACTACTGCAGGGTTGCACGGCTTCGGAAGATCGAAAGAGTTAGCTTCTGGGTTGTTCTCTGAGTTGGCGGCTCCTGTGCCTGCTGTGCACTGATCTGAAGCCTCCTTCGGCCTAGCGTGGCAATGCAAAAACATCGTGGTACTGTCATGCAGAGCACAACACTCCCCTCCCGCACATTGGGGTCTGCAGCACGACTCCCTTTCTTGCTGCTTTATACCCAGGAGTAGATGCTCTAACTGTTCGGCCAATGAGAAGGTCAGAGAATCTTTCGACACTCTCGAGGAATGCTCTGGTTCAGATATGGAACGGGAGGACGCAATTATAATCCACATTACAGCGTGGCGCTATGCCGCTAAAGCTTGAGCCTGATACCGAGCAGCAAATACATTATATTGTGGCGACGCCAGGAAGTCCGTGGCTGCGTGCTTGACATGTCTTGAAGCTCAAATGTTCATTGACTTTCATTGTGGTGTTCGGGCCTTTGTGTGGATAGGCGAGGACAGCCGGATGATTGGAATCTTACTCAGTCTTGACCCATCAACATAATTACATGCTCACAATGACTTTCCGTCACTCAGCTGTGAGCGGCGTGATTCGATAGGGAAACCTATCCAGTAGTTTCCCCTAGCAGTTAGCTAAATAGATATGTACGCCACTAGCTCCACTTGCTGCCGTGCTAGCTACCAGGGAACAGCCACGACATTTGCCAGACACCATACCGGCTGTTCTCTTGTGGTATCCAGGAAGGGCAAACAAGACCACAAGTTCACGTCTCAAACTAGTCAACATGCGCGCGAGGCGCACCATTGTTTTAGAAACATATTTGTGCTCATTTTCCAAGGTTTTTACATCGTTTAAGCAAAAACAAGAGGCGCTGCACATAGCTGAAACTACTTGTTTTTTGTTGACAAATGTTGTCGTTACTAGGATTCTATGCTACAGATTTCTTGCTATTTAGGTTTGTCTGGCTAGTATGGCCCGAGTATTATCTGCTTGGAACTATGGTTTGGGCATGGATGTGTATGCTCTTGGAACACGGACTTAATTATGCTTTGGGCATCGACGCTCTGGTGACCAGATGCTCTTGGAACACGACAGTAATTCTGGTTTGGGCATGGATGCTCGGGTATGCTCTGCTGATAGGTGGCAAATAGCCAGGCTCGGCTTTGGGAAGGAAAGCGGAAGCCGTGCGTGCGGAGAGATCTACTTACCTTAATGCACCAAAATCCCCAGAAAGTAGCCGAAACTCCAGGGCGCCTGGGGCGCGTGCTACCGACTACTTGTACATAGGCCGGCTTACTAGGCTGCCTAGCAGTGCGTGTCTCAGCCTTCGGCTTAGCATGTGCACATGACTTGCTCACGCCAGCTGGCACACCGGCCATGCTTCCTCCTTCGCTCAACCTCAAGCAGAAGGCTTCCAGCTCAAGATCGCAGAAGACATTGACCTATGTCTGAGCAATGGATCAGGTCCAAGCTCCACGTTCACAGGTCGGTTCCGCATGAGCTTGGCCACATCGCTGTCAATCAATGCCTTGGAAGCAGAAGTTCGAAAGTTGCGCGACTGAATCATGTGCCAGTGTGAAGTATGAACCCGATTGGGCAATGCATGCTGGAATGAGACCGTGGCTCCCAAAATCTGTGACCGTCACTACATGTCACTACGCTTCTCGTGGCCTATACAGCACCATGGGATTGCTGCACAGCACTGCAACTACAAAAGCGTCTGAGATCCATGCTGCTGTTGATTGGAGTTCCTCCTTCAAGCAATCAGTTCGCAAAGTGTTGTGAACAGCACAAATTCGGCACTGATCCCATTGATTGTTCCAACCAGTGCTGCCGTCCGGGAGAACGATCCGCCACTCGAGACTTTCTGGGCCTTGACACAAGCTAGCTCGGAACATCTCAGAACATCTCGGCTGCTTGTCTCTGATTTCCTCATCGCTCCGGGCCCCAGGCAGACTGCTGCATGGCGATACGAGCCCTTCAACCTTGAATCAAGACACGGGCATGCCACCTTGAACCTTGAAGCGGGGCCGCCCTCACAAAACTGAGATGGCTACGGAACGAGCTTGCTGGAAGCAAAGTCATTCAGGGATAGCCCCAATAAACTCATAGAGAGATCCTTCACACAGTGACTTCAACATGTCGTACAGCACGGCTTTCTGTTTGCCAACTTGCTCCTCATACACCTTCTGGAGGTACTCAGGGTAAACAACCTGTACACTTAGAATCACAAGCAATCTGCGAGGAGCAACAGGTCCAGAGGCCACCGCATCAGAGCCGGGCAAAGGAAGCACGACATCCTAACAACAGGAAAGCTGTGGGACCAAGAGCCCACCAGGAGAAAGCTCAGACCATCGCCGTAAACTGTGCGGCTTGGGCATCCTCACAAGCGAGTGCTCGCCTTAGTCCAACCCTCTTGCATCGTCCAGGAAGACATCTTATCCGGATCTTGGGACGCCACACGCTTGGTAGACTATGGGTCTCCTGACCGCCGTCTTCCCTCAAATCTGCGACCTGTCTACACCCATGCTCCTACACGTGACCTTGCAAGCATGCAAGAAAATGCCGTGCAAGGCCGGGTCACCTTTTTTTTTTTTTTTTCAATTTTTGCATAGCGATCTGCAAGTCTGTGGCTAAACTTGCAAGAAACTTGTGCGGCACTTTTCTTCTAATGTGAGAGGGTAGCCCCAGATTAGGTCCTCACATAGGCTGATTTCGTACCGCTGCACAAGCAAGCTCATAACACACATGTTCTGTGCACGGCATCCGTGGGAGCGTTTTTAGTTCCCAACTGCAGCCATGTCGTCGTGCAGACACGAAGCAAAAGTAACCGTAGTGTTGCTCGCTACAAAGCGGAGCCGTACTGCACCATGTGCCCGCACTTCGCTGCATGGCATGCGTGACGAATTCACGGCGTCTCGCCTGCGCCACTGAACGTGGATAAGCAATGGTATCACGTAGTCTTCTCATGATACTATTTGAAATGTGAGCTTGCGCAGCACCAATCCGTGTTAGTGAAGCAGAACCTATCAGAACCGAAAATGCCCCAGCTATTACCTCTCGCGCTGCCAGGCATCTTGTCAGCATGACTACACTGGTGCTGAACGTTGACGATGCTAACTCTGCTGGTGAGACTTGAAGGCTGGAAGCCGAACGAATTCCATTCAATTAGCATCCGTCCACTGCCTTCGGCATGTGGTGGGCTTCATCAATCTCGGCCGCATGTGCCCTGTGCGTCCGGTCACGCAGTTTGGAGCGCTTGCGCATGCATGGCCGCCATTCTTTTCCAGACGCGAGAAGGGCCAGGCCACGAGACAATGCTGCCGTAAAAAAAGCCTGGAAGCTCACCTCATTCAGCTGCAAAGCTTTGCTCTCAGGCTTTGCGAGTCGCTGCAGCTCTTTCAAGATTTCGCTCTCTGCTAGTGGTTTGACGCCAAGTTCAGCAGCCAGGCGGGCATCTACCCGGCCGACCTTTCCTTTGTCCACAACACCTGTGGAATGATGATCTGCCCTGAAGAAATAGGAACGAGACTTGAATGCCAGCCAGCGCTCTTCCTGTAACAATGCCTTGGCAAGTTCTGGGGTCAACACATCTGTGAAGACTCCGCCAGATGGCAGTTGCGAAGCTTGATGGTGGCAGCGCGAGCATAAAGCAAAGCTGCACTGAGCACACACAAGTGGTGACTCAACACCCTTCAGGCTGCAGGCACAAATTGAGCAAGTGCCCAGTACTTGCCACCACTGGCCCTGTTGGGCTTTCAGAGAATGTCCCTTGGCGCACACCGGCTGGACTGGAAATTCACGAGGCCTCTGGAGAACCTTGCGTGCCCTTGAGTCTCGCATAGCCATGTTGGCCCTGAGAATGCGAGCACCACCTTGGGAATCCTCCAGGACAGGATAAAATTGCCGTAGCGGTACATCAGGCTGTTGCACTATCTCCCAAGCCCAAGGGGGCGACTCTATCGAGAGATCTTCCCAGCTCCCGACCGCTGTTGGTCTCAAAAACTTGATTTCTGCCACTCGCCGTCCACTCTCGTCAGGCCCAGAGATGTCCAGTATGCGGGCGACACGTGGTCGGTCGATGAAACGCTGTCGGTGCATGACCAAGTCCCCAACCTGAAGCCGGTGCCGCCACTCCTCGGTCATGTCATCGATGCGACTCACTGCCTGCGGTGCCCCGTTCACGCGGTCATGGCCCGCCAAGGCATCACCGAACCCACCAAGCCAGCGATTCAGAGCTGGATGGAAGATGCTGACCAGGATGGCGTTCTTCACCCACTCTGGCTGCAAGAGCACCTCTTCAGGAAGCTGCTTGCCATGGAGCAGGAACTGCGCCAGCTCGTTGGAAAAGTGGTTGCAATTTCGTCTAAGGACATCATAGCTCTTCGGGTTGTAATCTACATAAACATCTTCCTTGAGAAATTCGACCAAGTCCTCGTGTGTCCGCAGCGTCGTCCCCAGTCTCAAGATCTTGGTTGGAGCGCCGAAAGGCACGTCTGCAAACTCAGATTCCAAGATCACGCCACCAAACCAAAACTCTTTGCCAAAGACGCGGATTCCAGAGTGCCAAACACCATCAAAGGTATGTCCTCCAAGCAGCGATGCAGGGACCCACTGGGCCACTCCCTTAGATAGATCGTAGAGGGCAAGCTCCACTGTCGAAGCCTTCAAGCCCAACGCATGAGCCAAAAATGCGTAGTAGCCTGAGCAGTAATTAACATGCAAAAAATTGCGAAAGTGCAGACGAAACCTTTTGGCAACCGGAACTATAACCAAAACAGTCGTGCTAAAGAGAGGACGGCGAGACTAAGAGCGCCTGCTAGGCCATGCTCTTCGGAATCAAAATCTCCAGGCTCCGGTTCCTGCACCCCCAAAGGTTCAAAGGCCCGCTGCCACGTGTCACGGCGTAATAATCCATCACCTTCAGAATCTGCAGCCTCAAAGGTCACATGCAGTCGCTTGAGAAGCTCTGGCTGTTCTTCCAGCGCTGTTCTAAGGTGTCGATTCAGATGTTTTGCCGCAACATGGCTTGGCGCCGACGCACGCAGCATAATGAAATGTACCCACTCGTAGACGCCTAAGCCCTGCTGACCTTGAAGTCCCAAGTCCATCTCTGAAAAACGACATCTCTCTACCTCACCCAGCAGTTCCAAATCGTCATTTGTGAGAAGCTTGCCAGCATCTTTCTCCAAAAGCTCTCGAATGTGGTCGAAGAGATCTTGACGGGAGAGCTGGCCAGAGCCGTCAAAGTCTACGTTTGTGAAGAAATGTTCCCGCAGGAGCGTGATGATGCTCTCTGCACAACTTGCGGGGCTGGTTGGGGGGCTGCCGAGTCCAACTGAACGGGCGGAGCTGTCAGCCAGTGTTCGCAGAGAACGCGAGGACCGCCCAGATGGCAATGGTGAGCTAGGCTCAATCGTTGCATCCAAGCCGCCTTCAGAGACATCCAACATGGCACCTAACCATGTGTGTATGGTCCTCGTCCGTCGGTTCTTCCGACGGAGGCTTGGGCTACGGCAGGCCGCAGATGCCTCGCAAGGACCTTGATTGGAAGCGAAATGGACTTGCTGTTTTCGGCCATTTCGCGACATCTCAGGCTTTCTGGGCTGCTGCGCTGAAGCATCCAGCGAAAGCCTTCAGGGGGCTGGAACTCGGATCAGTCATGATTTCTAGGCATGTTTCATCACTTTCCATTCCGCTTAATTCCAAATCGTCCCGCCTTTTAAGGCTGAGCTCACGCGCATCCTTGCCTTCGCCATGAGGACTTCCCGCCTTCATAGGGCTTGCATCGCGCTGCCGCGCTTCCAGCAGCGTTGGAGGTGATCCCTTGGAAGATGATCTGCACAAAGGCCCATATCTCGGGAGTGGCCACAAGGAGTAGTCCTTCTTTCTCGCATCTGTCGCGCTGCAGGCAGAATTGTGGTCGTCTCTTCTGGAGCCTTCCAGCTTGAAAGACTGCCGCAGTCTCTGCAGTAGGCTGGTGGCACGAAAGGAGCCTGGCGCCCCAGTCACTACATTTGCCATGCGCCTTTGGCGGCTTTTGCAGCTGCCTTCTGGGAACTACAACATCATTCCCGACTTGAGAATTCGTAAGGCCAGGCATTCACCAACAAAGAATCTGCCTACACAATGCAGCTTGGCACATGCTGATATGTAACTTCAACTCGCTGCGTATGTTTGCGCGTGTTTGCATCTGCCTTTGTGTGCATTTGATTGCTACTCGCCTTTGCCGTGAACGCACAAGGTTGGCTGGTCAAGTGAAACGCTATCCACTTTGTGGCATTGCTTCTGGCGCCCTCAGCTTGGCTGATGGCCTTCCCAATAATGAAGCCAACCCTTGCAGTCAGCAACCTGTGCTGGCACCGTGACCCCCAGAGCCCCAATCCTAGAGACATCTACTTTGTTGGCAGTTGCCACTGGCATCCCTTGCCTCTTTAGCAACAGCCGTCTGTACCTCGCGCTCATACCACAGCAGCCGCTTGCTGCCAAGTGATGTTACGCATGCCAATTTCAATCCAAGTTCAAGCCCTGAGCCTCCCTTCATTGCTGCATATTGTTGCTAGATGCTGGGCAGCGACAGGCTTCGCGCAAACTCCCTGGCGGCAGGACCACTTACAGCGACTTTGCAATACGGCTGGACAGTAGAAGTTGCGATCTGCAAAAGACTGAGGGCCTGCGAGATTCCCTGTAATCTTTAATCTGCTTCTCGACCCTCTCCATTTCTCGCTGCTTGCGCCTGTGCTCCTGCCAGGAATCTTTGCATCCAGCGGCTGAGCTTTTGGCCTATAAAGACTAAAGAGCTCTATTCATACATAAGGAAACTGTGGCCGGCCGTTTCTGGGGACACAAGAAATGGTGGCAAGGAGCAGTGGTTGGCTGACGAGAATGCGCTGTGGATGATGTAGCTTGCAAAGCTTACACTACACCTATGAGACAATTTATGAAGAACTAAGCTTCGAACACAGTTTAAGATGGCTCTCCGGGGGCAACGACCTGCACAGGGAAGATACTGTGGATAGCGGCCTCGTTGTCCTACCAATTTTCTGTGCATCGGCAGACATCTTGCCCGCTGTTAGGTGGGATACGGCGCGACAGCTCCCTACGACAGTTCAGCATGTCTCATGGATTGCTGCATGCGATCTGATAGGGATTGTTTACTCGCGTAGGCCCAAACCAACCAAACAGAACCTTTGGCAGAAGAGCCCAACACTGCGGACAACGACTGAAAGCCAGCGAACTTGCGACCCTTCCCGCGGCACTAGCGGTTTTGAAAAGGATTTGTAAACAGGTCTCGCATGGTCTCGTCCCACTGATCACGAATCGAGCCAGGAAAAGGAGCGATTGAACGAACTTGTTTTTCAAAACTAAAGAATGCTTATTAAAAAACCGAAAGCAGCATTCTATTAAAAACCGGCAAGATTCTAAAGATACGAGACTTCAGAGGCACCTCAATAAACATCTGCACTTCACGGGAAAAACTTGGGGCATCTGTCAAAATCTCACATTGGGGGGGCGGTAAAGAAAAGCGTCGACGGCTGCAACAACAGCTAAAGCAACACGGCAACTTTTACAATCCAGAATTCGTTGCGCCATCACTCCCAAGCACTCCACGTTCATCCCGGGATCGGTATCCTTGAACCAGCGGGCGCCAGACGGTGTTTGGTAAGCCTGCATGGCAGCTGGCATGCAGCACACACAAACAGCGTGCAAAAGCCAAATCCCTGAAAACACGTGATTGCCTTCCTTTCGGCGTAGATCTTTTCCCTGCAGCTACGCTTATACGCTTTCTCTGTTTTGGTGCATATTCGCATGCTGCCAACGCGAAGGGCAGGGCCTGTAGATAACAAGTGCTTCATGAGGAAGGTAACCTGAGTCGCTGCAAGGCAGTGTCCAGTTTGATCCTAGGTCCTCTACCACGATGGCTGCTGAGGCACGTCGGGCAACACCAGGATAAGTCTGCACTTTCGTAGGGTCAGGAGGATCGCCGAAGCTCACCGCATGAACAGTTGTTTTAGCTGCCATGCCTGGTCATAACATCAGCCATGGTCAGATCTTGCCAGCACAGCCAATGAGCGCAACTGCAGAATCTTGCTGCATTGTACTCAGCCAAGACCCGTGCTGGCTATGACCCACTGGCTCAGCCGCGGCACTCGAGCCAAACGCTGAGTGTTCTGCACCCATGAAGACGCACACGTGCAGCCATGGATAGCTGAACACAGGCGATGCCGCTTTCAACACAGCAAACATCATGGGTCTCAGTCTATCGGTTATCGGTGTGGGAAACCTAACCTATACAAGAGCTGCAGGTCTTAGGGCCTCCTCGCATTCTTGTCCTCCGGCATCGTCGAACAGGCTTTCTTCGTTGTCCTTGAATAATAGATCAGGTTGACAGATGGTTCAACATGCCCGCGCTGCCCAGTTGTTGGTCCAGTTCGGTTGGTGCATCCAGGCAACTCCCCTGCCAGGAGAGACCACAGCCCAGCAGCTTGCAAATGCTACAGCATCGCAGAACTGTCCACCGTGCTCCAGGCACCTTGCAACCGTCCGAGTTCAAGAGGACCAAGTCACCTATAAAGGTCACGCTCTCTGTCCTTGGGAGCCCTGTGTGAAAAAGTCGGCAAAGCTGGACTCATGCACACTAGCCACTTTGGGTGTGGACTGTTTGCACAGTAAGACTCCTATGGAACGATTAAGTGTCGATCCCACACAAGCTAGAGCACACTTCGTGTCTTTGCCACGTGTTTTTCAGCACGCTCAACCATGTAAATGGGGAGCTTGGCACTGTGTCACCAAGACAAACACTGGTCAGCATGTTTCATGTTGGGCTTAAGAACATCTCGGAGAAAAATTCTTAGGAAATTTGCGAAAGGCCTCAGCGCGTTTTTTGATACGCGCACGTTCAGACATCTCAAGGACATGAGCGTTTCAGCATTTGGCCTGAGTTTAATTCTGGCGGGAGGTTGCAGGTTTTGTGTTGAAACCTTGCACGAGACGTTGCTAAACCCCCCCCCCCCGGATATTCAGTAGATGTTTTAAACCATGTCTAGTTACATATGATGCAAAGGGAGTGTAGAGGAAATTGCCATCACCTTCACCTGTCATATGCTTAAGCGTTTCACAGCCAAGATGCCTGGCCATGGCAGGTTAAGAGCATACATGTAGTCACGCAACATGCTCACAAAATGAACTAATAGAGTAGTTCAAAGGGATTGCCCTATCTATATTCCTTGTTGAACGCACTTTGGAACCAATAGTTTGGATTAACGCCAAGGAGATCTCTGCCTCTAATTGAATACCCCTTCTACAAAGTCCTCCTAATTCAATGTACTCCTGATGCGGATCCCCAATAAGACTCAAATTAAGATCCCCTAACATCGCCTATAGATTCTTTCCTATAGCTTCCTCATTACCGCATAGTTCAACATACTCCTGATAAGGATGCCCAATAAGACCCCCATGAGCACCCATAACATTCCCTCAAGCCGTTTTTCCAAGAGCTTCCTCTGGTACCTGTAATTCAATGTACGCCTAACACGGATACCCAACATTAGTTTGGATGAACATCTCCAACAATGTCACTGAAGAACTGTCATTCTTGTTCCTCGTGAGGATCCTTATTAAAAATCCTCCACAGAGATTCTTAACAATTAACAAACTTCCAGCTAGTCTTGGAAATCAGGGTTGTCAAAAGAAGGAGAGTCTTGATAAGGATTTTGGAATCATGGTCTTCATTAGGCTTCTAGAGCAGAATCCCACGTAAAGCAAAGCATACATCACTGAGTTGAGGTGAATTTCAGGGAACCTTGATTTTCCTTCAGCCCATAATCACCTCGAGCAAAACGTGTGGCATCTATTCTTCAACATCTCTGAGATTCCCGTATGTCACGTTTCAGCGTTTAGACTCTTTGACTTTCCATATACCCACATGTCCATATTCCCACATTTTAGACCCAACTTTCCACATTTTCACAGTTACACATTTGCAGCCACCAACTTTCCACAATTCCAAATTTGCAGCGCCTAACTTTCCACATTTCCACAAACATAGGGGATGCAATTTTGGAATTGTGGAATTGCGGAAATGTGCAAATGTGAAAAGTTGGGGTCTTCCAAAATGTGCAAACGCGGAAATGTGGAAATTCTGAATGTCAATTTGCTTTTTTGGTTATCTGTTGACGGCGTTCAGTGAAGAGGCCCACCCTTTCACCATATGTAAAGCGTGGGTCTCCCTGGGGAAGGGTACAGGGAAGTCAGAAACCACTCGTGGGCGACCTTCCTTCAGGACAGATGCATGCTTCCAGTATCTTCCAGTCAAGCACTTGATTCACCCTTTGGAGATGTGCAAAAAGCTTGTTTGGTGGAAAAGTCTGCTGGAACTCCATTACTACAACTTACTGTCCCGACTCTATGTGGTTGCGATGTCGCGCGCAACCTCCCATGATCCTGGTGAGCTCAGCAGGGCAACTACGTTTGGGTGCTGGTTCGCAAACACCCGATCAAGGGAACTGATTGGCTGCTCTGCATCCAAGCTCGCAGCAGTCACGAGGAAACACGGATGGTCTGTAGCATAATGCCACCGTCTGTGTAACTTCAGCTCCCTTCTTAAGTGCGTGCTGGGAATAACCCCTGCCTTGCAGCACGATACAAAAAAATGTGAACGATCGCAAGAATTAGCGGTGACAACCTTAAGGCTCCCATGCGGCGTTCCTACGAAATCTCATATCGCATGAGGCCGTGTTGACTCCTGCTTATGGTTTGCTCGTACTGTTGCATTGGTGAGGTGCAAAATATGAATACCTCCCCACCTTCTTCTGTCTAAGGGCGTCTTCCTAATGCAGCTTTGGCATGTATGGCCACCCGTCCACCTTACCGTTTGCGTTGTAGTACCAACTTGTAATCGCAGCTGCTACCATCTCAGAGCGGTGACGGATAATGATAGCTACAAAACTTGGTCAGCTCCTTGCCTGCGCGAGGTGCTCGCCCAAAGTCATGAATCCTGTTCTGCGTGTGTATATCTGAAAGAAGGCTCTGCGTGCCGTGACAGATCCTCCTGGAGAGGACGGCGTTCCACAGCAAGCTTTGAGCGGCATGGGCGTAGAGCGAGACCTTGCGCTGTTGCATCTACACCACGTGCAGTCGAACAACCCGCATCAAAGGCCACAGCTGCTTGGTGAGGCAACTGGCTGAGGGCATCTACCTCAAATTCAATTGCCGCTCTTTGCAGACACAATTCGCGTACTGCCTGGCTGTGGCTCGTGCAAAGGAGAGTCCACGAGCGAGGGCACCAAGCAGACAACGTTCCAAATGCTGACCTCAGGGAGTAGGAAGTATGGGTCGAACACGTCTGATGACCGATCTTCCCGTTTACTTGCGTGAATGCTGACTGAGGCCGAATCCCCGCGGCCTGGGCTGAACTGGGGAACTGACACATTGGTGCATATTCACCACCCTTCTTGCAACCCCGTCGCATGACTTCAAGCGCGCGCTGCGCGTCTCCATCCTCCTGTCTGGGCATACGGCACCAGGCACTCGTTCAGCAGCTGATAGCCGTTACGGCAAAGTCTAAGCCTGATACCAGAAAGAGCCGCTGTGCTTGCAGGACCTTGTTGCTTCATTGCTGCAGCAGGCTATGCGTACATGCAAACGCTCAGTAGGCGGCGGCCCCCTGCTTGCCCTTACCTGCGCCTTTGCCTTTCACCTGTAGTGGCTCGCGCCCTTCCCAGCCCTCTGCAGGACATCATGACTTGTGCTGCCTTCTGCGTGTCCTCTTTCTCATGCCTCTGCGCTCCCTCCGCATTTTCTCCCCCCATGCTTTCGTCCTGATGTATCAGGGAAAAAACTTCATTCAGCTACTGTATACGTGGAGGAATGTCCTTCTCCGCCTTGTCCTCTTCAGAATCAAGGCATCTCCTCTTGGAAGGTGGTGAGGATACCTGTTTGGAGCCCCAGCTGTCCTTATTGCGCTTGGGCCGATCTGAGTCTCCGGCTTCCTCACCCGCACGCTTACCGAGAGTTCCGGCCACCTCCTTGTCTTACCATCATGGCATGGAGCCGTTTGCGCGAGATGCCAGAGGTCGCAGCAAAGGGCTTACCCTCTGCCTCGCCAAGAATTAGTCGGACTGCCTGTCGGTGAAAGCATATGAGAAAATTGCCACTTGTCTGCACCACCTGCCACCCTCATCCCAGGCTCACATCATAACACTTCAGGGGAAAATGCCGAAATTCCAGGCAAGACCATCTGCCATTCGCGCCTTCTGCCACTCACCGGCTATGATTGCAGCACCAACCTCGGCCATGGCGCAAGTGCAAAGGGAAGGTGTCGATCGAACTTCGAGGCGAAAAAGAGACGCAGCAAGAGGCCCACTCTGATGCTGATTATGCTGATTACCTGCCTTAGGCGTCTCCAGTCCAGGAGCGCATAAGTCCCAACTCAGCTTGCCACCGTGTGAGTCCTGACCTGGCGAGTTCCAAATCGCTGAAGGCCGTAGTAATTCAAAAAGCCTCCGCAAAGCGAGTGCACACTTGAACGCTTCTGCCACACTTCCTGCCAGCCTTGCCGTGCGGTGGTCATCGCACTGCCTTGGCGAATGGCTTAAAAGTGTTGGCATGAGCTGGCAAGGCCCAGGGCTCCGGCTGACATGACTGGATGATTGGCTATCTTCACTGCCTTTCCCATAAGCAAAGGCAAATTGGAGAGCTGATTAACTGACAAAGGAATGTTGATAATTACTTGGTGGACGTGGGGACGTGGGGACGTGGACCAACATGGTCTCGGGGCTCACGGGTGCTGAAGCAAACAATTGAGCAAGCACTGAAGAGTCAGCCAGGCCACACCCCTCGGATGTACTCGCCTGCAGCAGCTAGCTTCAACGTTTCAGTTCTGATGTTCAGCTGAGTTGAAGACCTTCAAGTCGTTAAGCGGCACCTTTTGCAGAACCACCTTGAAGCGGTTGCCACCTCAAAATGCTGTTGCATACCTTTGCTAAAGTTCTGGTCTTATCAATGCGAGCTGGGGGAGAGGCGGAGCTGTCCTAGTCTCAAGCGCTCTTTCCGGTACTCCAAGTCAGAGATGCGCACACGCTTGTCCCAAAGCCTGCAGTGCACCAAGAAGCTGGCCACATGCTCATGTAGCGAGAGGGCCCTTGAGCAGGATCCTGTGAAGCACGCTGCGGCGCAGCTGGTCCATGGGAAGGCGGTGCGCCTCCGTACAAGTACATGCGCAAGCACAGCAGCTCAGGGGACAAGCTCGCAGGAGAGCTGCATGCTGCTTGAAAAGCACCTTACTGCTGTTTTGGACGGCATCTCAGGTATGAGGTCCCAGCACAAATCTGCTGTACAGTGATGGCCTTGCACCGGTGGCAAGAGTAGCAACATTGGACCAGCCCTTGAGATGCCAACCTTTAGTCAAACTCAGGTGTCAGCGCGTCGGTCCTTCGTGCCGGCAATTGTAAACTGCTTCGCCTTGTGAGGACAGCTTGCTTGACACTGCGATGTGCCCTGCAAGGCAGTTGAAAAGCTTGAGGCTCGAGCAGATCTCCCAACGCAACGGGCGATGGAAGAAACTGCCTCGCCCGTGTCGCAGTTCCTTACGCAGTCTTCCGATGCTGGCACATACTGGCACGCCTTGTGCTCACCACTGAAAACAGATGAAATGCAGTAAGGCAGCTCTTTGTGCAGACGGAAGTAGAGGTAGTCTGGCCGATCCTCGAGAAAGGAGCTGGTCAGCTCTCTCATGTGAGGGCGATTAACGGGTTAACGGGTCTGCTCCGTGAGGCCGAGGCTTTTGGCCAGCCCTCCCGTCTCATGGTGCCAAAGCTCGACTGCGTTTCCACGGATGTCTGGCCTCAGACATTAGAAGACAGGGTTGCATCTCCGAGCAGGCTCGGCGTGCCTTCACTCTTATTGTTCTTCCCTTTGCTGTTTTTGCCTTTGCCTGCGATCCACTGCCATGCACTTGAGTACTTGAGCGCAGCGTGATGTGACGGGCCTTTACCACCTTTTCCCTTTCCTTTTTTGGCTCCTTTGCCGTGGGAGCCTGGCAGCAAAGCACATGGCTCCTTTGCCGGGACTGCTAGTTGAGGTGCTCCCCTGCTCCAATCGGCGACAGAGTGGCTGTCGGACGTTGCTGCAGGAGCTTTGGCCTTTCTCTCTGCCTCGCATGCGAATATTCGGAGCTTCGATCGAACCTGTCTGTGAGGGACCTGACACCGCTGTGAGATGGGGGACCTCACGCATCCAAACTCGGATCGACCGAGAGCCGTCAGATTCGACCTTTCGAAGCAAACGATTGTTGACCGAAGGCCGGGCTTTGCCCATGACAGCTAGGGACGATGCCGTTTCTGTGTTGATGAAACTACCAAGATGTTTCAGAATGATCTGGTGGGCCTTCTTCCGGGCCTTGTCCAAACGTAGCGCAGCCCCGCTGTGATTGCTTGATTGGTGCTCGCATTGGACCTCCTTCGATCCATCGTTGATCCCATCAGCATCGAAATCCACCTGCACCGGCGTGGCAAGTTGCTTCAGTTACAAGACCGGTGCGACGCAGCTTCATGCGATCAGGCTACGTAGCCCGGCGGCGGCTCAGCGACAGCGTCCTCTCCTCGCACAACAGGTGCTCAAACACATTAGCCGTTGCTCACTCATCAAGACGACCTGTGGAATTTGCTTTCTCAGAGGGTTCGGCCTGAAGCACGCCACGTCTGAAAGAGGTGATACACAGCCACACCCATTGCCACCTTCTCCTTTTGACCTGCCTCACTAGGCGTAGCCGTGGGCTTTTGCTTTTGCAGAAAGCCTGTCGAGACGAAGCTTGGGCCATGCTTTAGACATTGGACGCGGCAGCCCGACCAAGCAGCTCTTGCAGGACGCCCTCGCCAAGCGCCTCCTTCAGCTCCTGAGATGCATTCCATGAATTCCATGCCCTTGTCTTCTACGAGCTCGATCTGTCTCAGGGCCGAGCATTTTCAACGGAGGCCTCAAATTGGAAGCCTGGACCCAAGGCGCCTCGAGCTTCTCGCCGCCTGGGCTTTCACCACTTCTCAAAAACCCATGCCATCGTTGTGCCTGAGCCAGGAGCTCTTCAGCTGTCCTCTTGAGCTCTGCTGCCACGGCCCCTGGACTGATGAGCTCACTCAAGTGAAGCTCTACCTTGGCTTCTGTGCTGAAGTTCAGCTTGAGAAGGTTGAGATGAGACCCCTACACCATCGGGATCAACTTCGTAGACATGGAAGTCCTGCCCGCATATCAATGTACGAGGAAGGCTCAGGAAGGGATTGCCGCAATCCTGCCAGCGCGACTTGAAAACACCTAACGAAAGCAGGCTGGCTGCTCAAGCTTTGCCCTAAGCACACCGGACAGACTCATCTAAGATGGCCACCATAGAATCCATGAACATCTGGCGACAAGTACTCAGAAATCCCAACCTGGCGCAGCAGGTCAGGCGGTAGACAACTCCAGGTTCGAACATCCACCTCCTCCTCTCTCGGAGGAGCAGGTGCCAGCATTCTGCAACATGCAGCCGCGGCTCTCCATTGGTTTCCGATTGCAACCCGTTGTTTTGCCTTCGGGTTGTTGTTGTTGTTGTTGCAGCAGAATTCTGACCTGCCCTTCTGTGACTCTAGCTTTCATGCTGGACGTTTGGCGGGCAGGGGCTGCGGCTTCCTGGTACCAGCTTGCATCATCTTCGGGGAGTGGCTCAGGGTTCAACAGCCAAGCGTGTGCAGTGGTTTGCATTGATTTCAGCCTCACGAAAGCGATGATGTGCTTTGATGCCACAGCCACCACTCTGAACATCGTGCAGGACTGCAGCGCAAGTCACAAGACAGACAGCGGGTCATTTTCTGGCGGCAACGATGCTCAGAGAAAGCTTAGTGGCAACCTACATTGCTTCCCTATATGGTGTCTACATTTGTCGGCCTCATTGCGAGGACCAGAGCGAAAACTGAAAGTGACGCAACCTCAGTCTGTGGGAAGTTCTGCAGGTCGCTATTATGGAGATCATTCGTGTGTACAGCTCCAGCACTGCTACAGATGATACAGTTATGAAAAGTAGGACAGTTTGCCCTTGTTGTCATTCAATAGGTCAAGCTGATTGGACGTCAGCTTGTCCTGGCATTCCTTCCACGTTTGCTGGCTTGATTGCTGCAGCTTCAGGAATGCCTGGATGGCAGCTTGAACCTCCTTGCGCGCTGCCTCTTGTATGCCTGGCTTCCCGTAAGGTGCAACCGTCTGTATCGCAAGGCCAGACCATTTCGGTACACCAAGGTCTGCAGCAGCTAGCAACGTGCAAGCCATGGTGCTTACAATTGAGCAGAAATCACCATTCTCAGCCTTGGCATCGCTTTTGCCTGGAACTCCTGCCTTCGCCTTCAAGGCCTTGAGGCGTGTCCGGATCTCTGGCTCTGCTTCTACAGTCAAGAAACTTGCAACTGCACCCCGTGCTGCTGTGCGGATTTCAGGCTTTGTGTTGCCCAGGGAGTGCTCTGCAGCCGAGCGCAGCTCAGCATACAATGACAATGCTTCAGGACCACCATTCATAAGCACAAAGAAATTTGCCATTATTACCGGCTTCAGGCCTGCAGCCAGAGCTTTCTCCAATTCTTTATCGGGCGCACTGCTGCTCACCAAGCTCTTCAACGCTTTCACCATGGGAAGCTGTTGCCAGAGTTTCTGGTGCTCGGGCCCCGGAGTCAGCGGATGCGCAGCGCAGCAGAGCGAGAGGGCATGTGGAGCAATCGCTCTCAGTTCAAGGTCACCATGCGCTGCGGCTGCAACAAGGAAGCTCAAAAGCTCTGAAGCTGACTCCCGCAGCCGAGCTGAAGTAAACCTTGCCAAGGATGCATGCAAGAGCACGTAGACCAAACCAGAGCTCTCGACAACATGTTTGGGTCTTGTAGCCTCGTCTCCTTCGTTTCTATGTGCTGCATTGTCAGCTTGAAGCAGCGGTGTCAACCTCACAGCCTCTGCACAAAACCATGTCTCCAGTTGTAGTGATACGGATTTTAAGCCCGCCCCCGCTTCCGCCATTAAGTCCTGGTGCGAAGCAGCCTGGACGATGAAGAAGAGACCCCTCGCCACCTCCTCACGCAACTGTTTGTAAGGATGGCCCAACCCCTGCTCCAAAGTCTCCACCAGCTTCTTGCAGAAGCTCTCGCTGAGGATCTGCGTGGCAGAGGGCTCAATCAGCAAAGACATCAAAAGTCTGAGGCGCTTGAAGGAGTCGAAGGACGAGCCCTTGTCTTCGGAAAGCTTCTCGTCGTACTCAAACCTCAGACTGCAGCAGAAGCGCACAAGCTCGGCAACCAGATGAGACTTAATGCAACTGTTAGCTTTTTACGAGCATGCGACATCTGACTGCCAAGGCGAAATGCAGGATGGTTGGTCGGCCCTTGCAAGCAAGAAGCCGGATTGGTGGTAGCGTGCAACTGAGCGCATCAAACTCAAGCTCGCCGTCGCCTGCCACAACGAAGTTGAAGAGTGGAGTCAAATACTGCAGACTCGCGCTCAGATGCTCCGGCTTCTCCTGGGCAGGTTCTGCAAACATGCGACAAAGCTCTGGTCGACAGTAACCTGTGGCGATGAAGCGAGCAGCGTCGCACCAGGTCCCAAGGCGTTCTTCCGATGCTTGCTGCAATGCGGACAGGAACAAGGGCCGTAGCTGGCTCCACAAACTTTTTCGTAGTTGTAAAGCCCCCGGCTTCCGGACAGCTCGCAACACTCCTGCGGAAAACTCGGCAAAGGCTGCATGGTACTCAGCTTCTGCAACCGGCTGCGATGCCAGCTCCTCAGCTCCTTTCAAGAATAACCCTACCAGATCAGCGCCGCTGAGCTCTGTCATGAGGATCCTGGTGTAGCTCTGCCAGAACAAGGCATTTTGAAGTGAAAATGAGTTGGAGGACCGGCGCAGCCAAATTCGTGGCCAGACCTCAAAAAAGCCATGGCTCACCATCACATTGACCGGTCCTCGCGTGGGCTCGCTCTTCTGGCCCACTTGGTCTTCTGCGGTGACCATGAGATCCTCGTGATTCAGGGGCGGCAGAACTTTCAGGAGATTCTGGAAGAAACCTGCGTCTTGAATACCGAGCTGTGCAAACTCAGACTGGCTCAGGGGAGATCTCTTCAGCATGAGCTGCAGGCTGTGGATAGCCAAAGCATGCATTCCTGGCTGGCCTTTCGGGTCCATGCTCTTAACAAGCCAACGACCCCACTGCAGCCAAACCATTTTTGCTTCTGCGGTCTCCTCCACATTCAGCCCAGGGGGAAGTCCCAATGCTCCCAGGGAGTTCAACAATGCCAGGCTCATCGTTGAGGCCATGATCTGTGCTCGCCAGTGGCAGTCTCCACGTTCACAGATCTGCAAGGCCTTTGACACTATCCGCAATGCGGATAATCCACGGGCATTCTGGGGAGCTGTAGGGGCCTCAACCTCATCCACAATCTCATCCTGCAGTAGGGGAGCGTTGGAGCGCTGACGTGTCTCAGCCCAACACTGGCCCTCTCGACAGTCCAGCCAGTGCTTCATGGCTGAGATTAGCCTTGAGACGGTGTTGGGTTTGACCTCGCACTTCTGGTCTTTGCTATCTCCGGCGGAAGAGAGAGCTGCCTGGCTGCTGCTGACACGCGTTGCTGCAAAGATAGCCTCGCAAAGGCTGAGGCCAATGGTTGCAGCATCATCAATGCCTCATATTGAATCAACACTGATAGGGCATGGTTGGGTAACATTTGGACCTTGCGTGAATGTGCCAGCCTAAGATTTCAGAAATAGGGTTGTTGGAAACCTCGCCCCATGCTTTCTAATGATGGAGCAGCACTGTGTTCAAACATAAAACCTGGGTCGCTGAGGCCGCTGCCACGACGCCAAACAGCTCCAATGAGGCCATTGATGCGTCCACCCAAGGCCAAGGCCAGACCGCACAATGAGTCATTCAGCCGCTGCTGCTCCTTGTCTGCCGCGTCTCCTGTAAGAGAAGAGCACTGCGCGGCAGCCTGCGTCTCCTTGGCCAGCGCAGGAAGCAAAACATCGCGCACTAGTGGCCACCGGCCACCTTGATGATGCTGAATGGCCATTGTAACGATGTCCAGAGCACGAGCGCGCACGGGCTCAAAGCCACTTGTGAAGATCTGCTTTGCAACTGCTTCAACCAACTTTTTTCGCACTCCGGAATAGCGGAGGGCAGATCGTCGCTCGTGAACACGGCCTTCCATGGTTTCGGCAACGCGCTCCACCCACCAGACGCGCGGCAGATCGCGCCATCTTGAATGAGGGTGAAGCCGATCCATTGCTGTCGAATGCCAGGCCAGAGCCTGAGCCTCCTTGTCCACCTGGCGCAGGCTTGGGAAGAGCCGCAGACTGCTCGGGTGGACATCTCTCCAGGCACCACTGAGCTCCGCGATGCACTTCAGCAGCTTTCGCATTACCCTGGATACATCTATCTGGTCAAGCTTTCCAGCTTGGGCAACTCCATACTGCTCCTGAACAGCAAGCTCATTGAAGGCAGAAGAGACCAGCGGGAAGAGCCAGGCATACATTGTCTCCGCGGTGTTACCAGCAACCTTCAGATTCTTTGGCAGTTGCCTGGCTTCAAGTTCTGCAGTGCTGCGCTCATCTGGCCACAGGTCAGATGTACCCCTGAGAACCTGGTTGATAAGCCGGGTCGCAAGAATGATACCGTAGGCAAACTTCTTCTTGGGCGGCAGGCTTGTGGCAAAGCCATCCAACCAGCTGGTTCCCTCTGGAAAGCTACCCCCTTTCAGGCTGGGCACCTCTACGATGGAGCTTAGAAGCTTGCCAGCTTGGTCAAGCGCACCGAAGACCAACTCCCTGGCCCAGGCGACTTCCTCCTCCGAAGGCACATGCCAGCTGACTGAGGCCGAAGCACCGCTGGCACCTCCCGCCAGCCACCAGGGTCCCTTGACTCCTGACCACAGCAAGGATGAAAGACCTGCGCCACCAGGCACCGTGCTGCCCCGTCTGCAGCCCATCAATCCTTGCCACACTGAATCGTCACAAAGCCTGTAGTCAGCCTGGACGTAGATGGCAGTGGTTGCGTACAGAACTCGGCGGAGAAGCTTCATGCCAAGCTTGGTCACCGCTTCCCTCTCATCCAAAAGTGCAGACCTGATGACGGCCTCGAGCTGCTGTCGGTAGGCAAGTAGCCATGACCCTCCCGAGCGCACTGAGGCGCTAAGAAGAGACAGAAACCATTTGGCCTCACTCTCTGATACCCCTACTTCATGCAATGCTGCTGGAGATTGGTGCGGGAGAAGCTTCTTGAAGAATTTCGGAAGCAGCATGGACAAAGAGACCTCAGGGCATGCGCGGGCAATTGCGAAGATGACCTGCGCAGCAGGCTTCACCTGGTCCGGCAGTAGGTTAGTGCCGAGAAACTCAGACACCTCTTCCACCATCTGCTTATAGGTTTCTTTGTCTGTCTGGGTGGCCACCAGACAAAGAGCCCCATGTAGCAAGCCTGTGCATGTACCTTCGATAGAAATCTTGCTCTGTTTGGCACCTCGAGGTTTAGGGATCCGCGTGACATAATCGCACGCACGCTGAACAAATTCCACAGCAAATGAAGGTAACATAGATGAGACTATTCCGGTCGCACTGTAATCGGGATCTCCACACTTCATGGAAGCATCAGGTGGCAATGGCCACTGGACATGGCTGAAATCGCCGTCTCTGACCCTGTCCCCCAGTTCCCAGTCGTTTAAGTCCAGGCAAGGCATCTGAGAGAAGACCGATGTCAGAAGCCTTAGAGCGGACATCGTCTTGGACACATCGGTGGGATCGATCCCCAGCAGCGTTAAGGGGAGCAACTCGCCGATGACAGCCGGCATTTGACAAGTCAGAGCTGGCATGATCGAGACGAAGACGCGCAAAAGCGTAGCATGTCTTCCGGACATGGATGGGTCATTCAACACCTCCGTAGCATGCATGACCATGGAGTGAAAGTCCACACGGAAAGGATCGATGGTGGAAGAAGGATCAAGAGCCATCAGGTCAGGCTGCATTGCTGAGATTTTGGTAAGCCGCCCGAGGTTGTCCAAAGATGTGACAACTTCATGTGCAGAACGCACGGTTAGCAGGTCGCGCACCAATGGTAGCAGCAGCATGAGGAAAGCACGATCAGCTTCTGCTGTCAAGTGATTGGATTTCGGGGCGGTTGTCTCCAGGAGGCGCTCTTGGCTGATCCGCTTGAAGTACTGCGAAGTCAAGTTGTGCATGAGGGTTGTGCAGTGCCAAAGCCACTCGCCCTGCGACGTTGCGGGTGTGAGGAACGGCCGCATCCGACGAAACAGCATTGTCAAAAGTGTCCATATGTTGCTTGGTGACGGCTGCTGTGGTGGAGCTGGCTCCAGGAGGTAGATCAGGAAGATCGCAACCTCCCTCCATGCTGTCTGGTTGCCCATGAACACGGTGTCAACTTCTTCTGGGATTGGGTATCGATCTAAGTCTGGGACACGCTCTCCTTTGTTTCCATCCACTGCTTTGGCAGCTGGAGATCCAAACGGGACACACAAGGTGCGTGCAATCTTATTCATTAGGAAAGGAAGTTGCTCTTGAAGCCTTCCCAGGCATTCGTCAGACTGGCCTTCTGAACCCGTCTGTCGAAGGGCATCTTCAACCTTGTTCGCCCAGCGGAGTTCGGCATACCTTGCCAAGCAGTGGAACCACATTAAGTCGAACTTTGGAATCAAGCCCTCTGGTAATCTTGACCACCACGACCATAGTCTACCATCTAAAATAATCTGGGGTGTCATGACTCGCGGTGTGGTGAGGACCAACAGCTTGGCGTACACCAAGGAATATACATGCAAGCTGTCAACTTTCTCCGCCAGCTCTGCCGCGAGTTCTTTAGCGTCAGAGACCGAAATGCAGCCATGGAAGCTTGTGAACGAAGCACACACATTGACAAGCTGTAGCACATAGTTCCTACGCTTTGAGTTGCCCACGGAGCAGTCAATACGCGGACTTTTGCGGACTTCTTCGAAGATGAGTCGCAGTGGCACGCGAACGTCCACTTCTCTGCGAAGAGCGTCCAACTGATCAGCTTCTTCTTGGCTCGCCGCCTCGGGTCGCCAAATGGGAACGATGTGCTCGGTATCCGTATAATTCAGCCAAGCCCTGAAGCTCTCCAGGATCTTTGCACTTGCTGAATATCCGTACAACGGCCGTCCAGGTCGGGCTTGGGACCCTGCGATAATCAGCTTCCAGAGTGCACGTAGGACGGCCAGCTTGAAATCGAGCTTGGTCGGTGTCTGCAGCTCCTCCAAGATCTTCAGACATTTCAAGCCGAACAGAACTTCTGTCGAATCTGGAGGTGCCGGGTCGCCTGTACTGCTACATTGCTGCATGCATGCTACAACACATGATACTGCTGCCAGCAAGTTGCTCGAAAGAAGCTGGAGCACGAAACTCTGTCGGGCTGTGCTGTCTGCCAGAAATCCTTCTCGGACCTCTGCAGGCAGGTACCTCACTGGTAAAGAAAAGTTCTGGACAAATGTGTTTCTGCAAAGAATGCACATCAAACAAAAGTCTGATGAAATGTCGGCTGCCAGGTCACTCCGGAAAGTTGCTAAGCTCAGCCATCTTTTGATGGTGCCCATTGCGGTTGTCTGCAGCCCCCGCGGCCATTTTGGCAAGCGGTGACTGGAAGCAAAGGAACAAATGTATAATTTCAATACGGGCTCGCTGAAAAGCTGCAGGTTTCTCTTCCGCAGTTGCGAATCAGCATGACAACTGTTGCCACCATCACAATGATCTTGCTATGTGTACGAGCGTCAGCCACGAGACAGAAAACGTGTCATGAGATGATGAAATTATGAGCCATCGTCGATCTCATGCTTACTTGAGCCGCACCCACACCCCAGGCAAACTTCTCGTCTGCATCGATCTGCAGTCGTGCCTTTGTCATTCTCTTGCGTGCGCCAAGGGCCCTAGTTTTCTGGTATGAGTCTGCGCGGACTAAATGGTGCCCAGACTACGGTAAATCCGCCCTACGGCAAATCCGCCCTTCCTGTCGTCAACTACGCGCGGACCCCTGTATGCCTGGAGACCTTTTCTCTCGAATAAGAACAGCGTGGACATCATTGGTCCGCATGCCGCATGTCCGCATGGCCACATGCCTGCCAAGTGCTGCACGTCCCGGATTCCCGGGCAAGCAAGCAGCCCAACAGCGTGAGCCTGCAAATTAAGAGTGAATGATACTGACGTGCGCCAGTGACGGGTCATTGCCTCTATATGCTCAAGCGTTGCTTTTGCAACATCTTGCGCCACATCAAGAATGCGGGGGGGCTACGTTCGAAACACACCCTGCCACTGTATAGTTAAGATGTCCGCTGTCGACTCATAGATATGAATCCGATCACTCGAGTGCCGACATCTCAACATCCTGTCTCAAGCGTTCAGAACCAACGCAAAACCCAAAATACCCAACTTCTGCTCTGCAGTGTCCTCGGCTGGCCACCAGGTTTGCATGTCTTCTTCTGGCACCAAGGCTCGCTGGACGCCACGAACGGTGCGCGGAGGTTGCTGACGACGAAACCTTGGCGCTTGTGGGCTGAATCGCCCTTTAGCCGTGATCTGCCTCAAGATACTGAGCACTCGACGCAAGTAACGAGACCCCGACTGCCAAGAGGAGCCCACCAAAACACATGTTCCTTCACAACACATGATCAGCGAACGAAAAAAACAGAATACCTCAGTCTTGTCTGAGCGCCTGCCCTTGTGCAACAGAGATTCGCACCCGATGGCAAGGTCCATTTCATAAGTCGCTTGGCATAACCCGGCAGAACTTCCCAGTAGTAGGACCTAAGTCGCAAATGCATCCTGAAACTGAACGCTTGCTACAAGCACAACGTTTTGGAGCCAAGGAGCTGCATGGCCTTCTCACCGCACCTCACTTCGAAGGGAGAGGGTTTGCAGTTGCCACATTCTGGAAACTTTTTGAGCAAGTAATCCAGGGAAGGCGCTTGGGTGGTCCAGAAATGGCTCCGGCAATGCCATTGACGACGACTGACCCAGGTCCAGCAAAGCTACAAGTTCGAAGAGGGAAGGACACCTTCCACAGTGATTCTACGGCTGTCCATGGCAACAACGTACGGCTCGATCACTACCTCTGAAACTTCCAACTGAGGAGCAGTAAAGTGTTCGCAGCTCTTCTTCTCCCGGCATCGCTTCTGACATTCCCTCACATTTTGAGTGGGGAATGCAGGTTGCAGACAACAAGGCTGATCTTTGGGCGCTGCAAGATTGCAAGACAACAGCCAGTATAGCCACGCCACAGCACAGCATCTTCCTCTTTTGGATAATCCTGACCGTGCAGATGTGCATACTAGCATGACTGCAACATCCACACTTGACTTGGTCAAGAATAAGCACCGGGATCCTCGGACGGCAATGTTTCAGGCACACCCACAGTAGACGAAAATGAGCTGCCCCAGGACATGCAGGCAAAGTCTACCGGTACCTGAGCTGCTAACACTGACACACACCTGCGCCGACCTACATAAGCCATGCAGGAATCAGTCGAACATACGGACGTACCGCAAAACAGGCTAGATTTGCAAATCAGACACATACGTGTTGTGGCCCTTGTCGATAAGCAAGCTTTTGTCCTCGGATTATGAAAAATACTAGCTACTGCAGCATGAGGACCCTGGCCTCGATGTCAGCCCAGCATTTGGGAGGTCCCGAAATCCACGATGGGCTGTAGACCTGCGCAACGCAAAAAAAGTGCGCATCGACACTGGCGCCTTGGCTTTTGCATAAATCTAGATAATCTAGAACCTTCAGACTTGAGGCGACTCGCCGATTGGAAGCATTTCAGGCTTGAGGACCTTCAAGTTCTACTCCAGTCCCGAATCAACGGACTTTTGATTTGCATCTCAGTCTTGCATGTTTTTTGCCAACAGCTCCTTCTGATACTACCGAAATCTACCTCTTCTGTTCTCTATGAGCAATTATAATTGGGGTGGTGATGTTCGTCATTGGTACACGTTTGTTTGGACTCTGGTCATTAGAAATTGGTGAGGATGCTATTGTTTTTCCTAAGGGCATTGGGCTAAGACAAAAAGATCTTGTCGTTTTTGGCTCAGGTGCAACATGCCGGCCTTAGTCCAATGCGCAGCCTTTGCATACCTCCAATGACGCACAAAACAAACTCGCAGCAAGTTATGTCAACCCACGCCGGTAAAGCCTTGAGCGCTTCTGAGGGCAATCTTTCAACCAGTCACCTTTGACTTACCAAGTTGTCTTCTCAAGACCTGCTAAATTCCACCCCAAATCCTGCTGCTGCTGCTCCTGCTGCGGCTGGGTCCTTGTTCTCCTGCGATGACACAACTTGTACTGCTGCTGCTGCTGCTACTACTCCTCCTACTACTAATAATAATAAAAAGGCGAATCATTGTAATAGTATGAAATAGTAGTCATTGTGGTCGTATGCCAGTCGTAGTGGTAGCCTGTAGTACTTGTAATCTATCGGAGTCGTCGTGGTGGTCGCCATCATCGTCGCGGTTGTGGTGGTCGTCGTGGTTGTCGTGGTCGTCGTAGAAGTAATAGTACAACCACCACTGCCGAAGCCGCCGCCACCACCACCACCACCACCACCGCCGCCGCCACCCCCCACCACCACCACCACCACCACCACCACCAGCACCAGCACCAGCACCAGCACCAGCACCAGCACCTGCACCTCCAGTACCACCACCACCACCACCACCACCACCACCACCAGCACCAGCAGCAGCACCACCACCACCAGCACCACCAGCACCACCACCACCACCACCAGTAC
>CAJNIZ010039114.1:1593-29268 GCA_905231905.1 Symbiodinium pilosum | reverse complement strand
AAGAAGGGTAGCCAGTTTTATGGTCGCATTCCATAAGCTGACTCCTCGTCGCGCAGCAGCACGATCAGCATTGCTGTAAAGTTTTGCCATCACTCACGACTACCCTCATCCGCAGGATTTTCGGTGCTATCCACATGAGCCAGAATAAGAGTAATCCCCATGGCTAAAACATGAGCAGCAATTTGCCGAGAAAGCGATCGGAGCATGAGGGAACTGGTGCGCCCCTTGCAGACAATCCCTAAGGTGACGAAACTATCCACCAGGTGAACAACTTTCTTACCCAAGTGACCCGGCCTCTGCGAACGCCACTGAAGGCCAAGAAGAAGGGCAGGCATCTCAAGGGCATTGATGTGGTGCTGGAACTGCCACTTTTTTGAGAAGACTTGCTTCCAGCTCCACCAGATGGCCTCAGTGCTTTGCCTCACGGACTTGGGCGGCGTCATTAACTCTCCTGTGGTGATCCGAACATCAGATCCAGTGTGGTTAGCTCCTAACGCCAGCTTATTGACAAGGAACTCAGCATCGTGTGGGGAGTCATCCTTGCCTTCAAACCCATAGTGCTTCCATCTTCCCATTGGGGCAGAGGTGTTCGGGCTGCACGGCACAACTGGCCAGCAACCCATCCGAACGAGAGCATGCAGAAACTGTCGCCTATCAGACTCAGCCGCTCATCTTCATAGCGAACGGGGCTCTTCTTGATCTCGGAAAACAGAACCGTGTATGCTGGGCCCCAAATCCCATCAGGATTTCTCGCTCGCCTGAATTAGCATAGCGGAGCACAGCACCATCTGTCAGCATGAACTGTTCCTTATATTGGTATGGTGGGAAGCGAAATTCATCATCCGCCCACCGGCCTTGGGCATTTCAAGGGGTTCGCCGGAGCCCAGCAGGAACAGGAGGGGGTTGCTCACGCGTAATGGATTTCATGAAGGTTGGCAACGGACACGAGGGGTCACCCTGCTCCAGCCAGGTTGAATCCATTGAGCTTCCGCAACCCCCGTGGCAGTCATGGTAACTTCCACAAAGCCTTTTCTCTGTACCAACTCGCACCCCTCAGTACGGGAAGGCTCCTCAGAAATCCAAGCGAATCTTGGACGTGAGTACGGAAGCACATCAGCCGGGTCCAGCCTGAGAGGCAGGACCTCAAGAACTTATCTCATCCCGCGCATCAGGGTCCATAGAGGCGACGTTCTCAACAACCCACTTGACTGAAGCCACAGGTGCAAAGACTTCTTGAACAATTTGGATAATCTCGACCAGCTTCCAGAACAGGTTCGACCCTGGTCCTTCCAGGTTTTTCCGCCCTGCACGAGCAGATGAAAGATGGACACAAGGGAAACCCCCCCACACATGAACTTCATTGACCATTGGGTAAAGCATGAGCCAACTAAGGACCATAGCCTTATCCACCAAGTTAACATCGTCCACGACAAGGCAACGAGGCCAGGCACGAAGAGTTACCCTGTTTGCCGGCTTGTGGCATTCGGCTGCCACCAACCCCAAAGGATGGATGCCCAGCAGGTCGTATGCCCTGAAGGCCCCACCAATGCCATTAAAAAGGGAAATCACCAAGAAGTTGGGTTCAAGGGGGGAACTCCTTGCTTGAAGTAGCGAGCTGTAGGACTTACCAGACCAGGTCAGCCCCTTGGACACGCAAACAGCGCCACCGCGTTCTGAGGCATCGGTAGCCACAACCTCAGCATGTAAGGCTTTTCTGAGATTGCAGCTTGTCAAGGGACACAACATCACAGCCATGACCAGCTCCACCCCGGCACGCCGCCGGGCAGCCAGGGAGCAGCCAGGCACAGCAGCCCGCCACAGGTCACTGAAGACCGCAAACAGTGGTCTGCGAAACTGGGCCAGAAACGCCCATCGTCCACCGAGGACCTGAATCCGTTTAGGAGTCACATTCTTTGAAAGTAGGGCCACCGCAATTGAACCAACCGCTGTTTTCCACAAGCGGGTGGTTCCACCAAGGAGTCTGCCCAACTCTCCATCAATTTCAGCTCCCAATTCATGGGCAACCCCAGCGGCCTCAACATCTTTGTCTACCGCGCAGAGGATGCCGAAACTTTGCCATCCAGCATGTGCATCCTCAAAGAAGCGTTTCCCATCACCGGGCGTGTGTCGGGGCCCAACAACCTCACAGGAAATGAAGTTGTCAAGATATACTTGCCACCAACCATGCTCGCCTCCTTGACGCCAGCAGTGGGCAAGCCAATTAGGGCCCATACGATCTTTCCTCACTTCATGAGAGTCCGGCAGCCGGGATTCCAGCAGGACCCTACGACTGAGGCACTGCATGATGCCCACAGCAGATTTCCAGCCCATGAGCAAAGTGCAACATGCAATGGTGTATCGCTCATCAGAAGGAAGTCCCAAGTCTCGTCCAGACAGGTCAAAGTTGAGACAGAACCACGGAAGCCAGATATCAGGCAAAGCGAACAAATAGAACGCACAAGCCATGTCGCACTGGTACGCAAGCAAATTCTCGCCATCACCCAAGATGATCGATTGCCATTTCGTGATCGAGGGAAGGCAATTGATGTGGCCACCGATGACCCTTTGAATCCGGTTGCTTGGAATCAAGTTGATAATAGTCCGGAGGATGGGCCTGCCATCTTTAAGGTACTTTGGTTTCGGCACGCCAAATAACCCGTTCAAAATGGCCTTACCCTCGAACCGTCCGACATCACACCTGCGGATTGGTTTACAAACCCCCCTAGAAACCAAAAGCCTAGCCACCGCAGAGGAAGCCCCAGCCTCTACATGAACTGCAGCTTGGCACGGCCCTTCCTCTACCTTTTCAACCGGCAAGAAGGAAAGAGTGGGGTCCGCAAGAAACAGCTTGGTTCCGGGATCAACTAGATCATAAGCCGAGACTCGGCCACCTGCACCGACCGGAGGCAGCCCCGGCTCCATCTGATCCACTGTCAGCGGCCTCATCGGCAGAACTTCTTCACCAGAATAATTAAGTACCGCAGCGTCAACCTCATGCATCACATCCGAGGGTAGAAGCTTACCACAAAAATCAGCGTCTCTTAACACAAAGGACTGAACCTCAGACCTAAGGAGCCTTTCTACCTCACAACTGCCACCAGCCTTGCTCACAGGGCACGGCGACGTGGGGAAGGCTCCGTAGCCCCCAAGCCAGTTAGTGGCACAAACTGTACAGAAAAACCAAGCATCCTGCACAAGCTCGGCGTCAAGTACAACTGCTTTCCACTCAAGACCCTTCAAGCGCCAAACTGTACAGCTGGGCCCGACCTGCTGGGGCAGAAGTGATCTGTGCCTTCAGGACCACTCCTGAGGACTGCGCCTTCCTTTTGTTTTTCCTTTTCCTTTCCACGGGGTCGCCCAGGACTCTTGGCCCTCGTACCCCTTGCCTTTGCCGCTCCACGAAGTCCAGCCCTGCTCGGATTTGGCAACGAGACGGGCATGTTTTTGAGCAGCAAGAAGCGTTTCTGGGCGAGCGAGGTTGCCGGAGTCCAACGTTTCCACTTCCAGAAACTTCGCAGTACTCCAGCTTCCGCTGGAGGCAGAGACCTCTAAGGCCATGATGCGCCGCGCGAGAGCATCGGCCACTTCGCTGATCCTTCCTTGCTGCAGTAAGTCTGAGCAGCGGACCAGCAAATACAACTCGTGAAGGTCTCGAGGTCTGCTGGCGAACTTCTCCTTCCAAAACAGCTGGAAGAATAGAGTCAGCTTCACCTCTCCTTCCTGCTTCGAGCTCGCGGCCCCTCGCCCTTCCTCCCGCTCGGAGAGCAGCCCCCTCGCGTGGGCCAGGAGCTCCTCCATGACCGCCCCCGGCCTCTTCTCCGCCTTCTTGCGGATCGGGGGGACCAACTCCCGTTCGTCCGAGCTCGTGCTGCTCGTCCTTGAGGATCGGCTTGAGCAGCGACTCTCCGTCGCTTCCTCCCTGTCTTTTCTTTTTCTTTTTCTTCTTCTTCTTTCCCTTTTTCTTCTTCCTCCGAAGAGTCTCCTCGGATCCAGATCGCTTCCGCTCCAGGTTCCGGGCCACGATCCTGTCTCCAAAAGTCGCCTTCTCCGAGGTCCTCCCGGGCTTGGACAGACTGTCCAGGTCCACCACCTCGGACTTCACAACAAGTGCCCGCCGGGGCGAAAGAAAGGGAAGAGCTGGTGGAAAGCTCCCGAGAAGGAGAAGGAGACCGAGAAGGAGAAAGGTCCCTCCGGCCGCTGCCGCGCCTCGATCTGTGGGCTGTGAGCCCGTGCCGGGGTCCTGGGCGGGGCTCGCGCGCCGGCGGGTGAGGAAGCAGGCGGCTGGCCAGGGTGTCAGCTCCTTTGGTTCGCTGGGTGCTTGGCTTGCATGGGGTTTTTTTGAACGGCGCCACGCGCGTCCTGGAACGTTTTTAGTGCCACTTTTGGAGAGACGCTCCATCCGTAAGGGCGGCGGCTCCTTCTCTGCCTCCAATCGCTCCTTTGCTTGCCTGAAGCGCCCCGCCCGGAGGATAGATCCCGGCATGGTCTGGGCAGTCCCAGCCCAGCCCGGTTCTTCAAATCCTCCAGGCCTCCGAAGAAATCCAAGCCGCGGGCTTGCTGGGGCCTTTCCCGCCGGTTCCTCGCTGGCCCCCAGCTTGGCAGTGAAAGCTGCGTTCAACGCCTTCAGAGCCCGCAGCCCATGAACCGTGCAAAGGGCCCCCTTGTAGGACAGCGGGGGGTACAGTACCAGCTCGTCCACGCGCACCACCCCTTCCTCCCAGTGAACCTCGCAAAGTCTCCGCCCAGTGAGGCATAGGTGAACTCGGCCTCCTCGTACATTGAAGAGCCGGCGACGCCGCTTCGGGGGTTCTCGGTCGTTGGTCCCCAGATATTGCGCAGTGTAGAGCCTTTCGCCCAGCCTGGCAGAGATCCCAAAACCGCAATCGGACGAGGGGCTCCATGGCAAGGGCTCCAGCAAGGCTTCTATCACCGCCCCTTCCTGGAGCTCCAGCGAGGCCCAGGAACCGGGGCTTTCCCACGAGTAGGGCAGGCCGAGGCTCGCCACATCTCCTTCCTCCCCAGCCTCCTCTTCTCTCTCTCCCTCGCCAGCCTCTTCGCCATACGGGGCGCTTTCCCCTGACATCACGCCAGCCGATCCCTCCAGTGCTGTCTCTTCGGGAAGTCCAAATCTTCCTGGGACAGCCTTCGGTGGCTCAGCGCCCCCTCGGGCTTCTGAGTCATCCTTTGGTGCTTGCGCCCGCTTCGGTGGCGCTTGTCCTTCTTTTTTCTTATTCTTCTTCTTCGAAGAGCCAGCCCCACGCAGCTCTTCCACCTCCAGCTCACGCTTCCGGGGCGCCTCCCTCAATACCAAATCGGGAGCTCGAACCACTGGTTCCGGAGGAGGGGCCGAACTCTTGGCAGCCGTGCCCAGATCGGGCCCAGGATCCTCAGCCTTAACCTCCTCAGAGAACGACTCGTAGGTGTATTCGTCCTCCTCCAGAGCGGGCCCAGGTTCACGAACACCAGCTCCAGGCTCCACCACCGGCGCAGCAGCAGGCGCCGCCGGACCAGGAGTTGGGCCTGCAACCGCCTCGGCGCGCCGCCCTACCTCCCCAGCCGGTCCCGGAGGATCAGCACGGGCAGGAGGGGCAGCAGCCGTGGGGTTCCTGGCCGCTCCCGGCTCAAAGTCGAGCTGGTACCGAGCTTGCTCAGTAATCAGCCCAGGTCCAAGCTCACCCAGCCTTTTCACGTGCCGGGTGGCACTCAACAAGATTTCCTCAGCCAGGCTCCGGGCACCTTGGTCGGGCCAACGCCGCCCGAGTTCGAGCTGTGCCATTTCAAGAGCCCGGCACCCCAAACACCAAGTGTCGCCAGGAGAGCGCAGGCCCTGGCGGCACTTATTGCAGGACATAAGCTTGAGCTCAAATGAGCTTCGCTCCACATACAAAAACATTTAGACACTCACACTAACATTCGACACGAATATCAATGGGGGAGCTGTAGAAATGAAACTCCTCACAACCTTGGACTCATGGGGCGAAGCTTGAACTCACGGGAACGATCCCTGGACTGTACCATGCCGGGCCAAGCTTGGAAGAATGGGGCACGCCCAGCTCATCAGGCACTTTTAGGCACCCAATCAGCCAGTCGCCCGGTCAGCCTTTCAGCCTGTCAGCTGATTATCTGACCGGCACAACTGACCAATTCCACCACAACCAACATGACCAACCCATACCAACCCGACCAACAGGCCCCGCGCGAGCGAAACATCGAAGCCGACCAACACGACCAAAGCGAGAGACACCACTCGACTCAACACGGCCGACACAACCCACGCAACCGACACGGCCCAACCGACAGACATGAGGTTAGCACCTCTCTGTGGAGGATAGAAGTTCCAGTCATCAGTTTGAAATGCTCCACGTCCTGCTCCTTCGGAGCCTTTTTGGTGCGTAGGCTTACCTTTACCCTCCGTTTGGGTCTCTCCCTTGAAGTTGAGCCTCAAGCCTAGCCCTCAGACCTAGAGGATGCTGCAGGCTATGCTCACACAACAACATGACACTACCAAGCAAATCAGGCCCTCTGGCTACTGAAACTTGCACACAAAGCGAAAAATGCCGACATCAAAATGCCCTGTACTTAAACAAATGTGCACAGGGGAAGCAGTGTAATTTGAAGAATCACCCCGTCCCTCCGCTGCTGCTGCTGATGTTACTCCTTACTTTCTCCTTAGTTTAGTTCTTCTCCTCCTACTGCTGCTGCTCCTACTGATGCTCTGACCACTGCTACTACTCCGGCTACTCCTCCTCCTTCCGATGCTCCCACTGCTGCTACTAGTGCATGCTGATGCTACAATACTACCACAGCAACAAACGGTGACGACTTACAGGAGCCAGAGCTGAACAGTACTTTCCGGAAAAAGATGACCCCGAGCAGTTTGAACCAGGGCAGTTCCCACTGCAACGCAGGCACCTCTGCAAAAGCGGAAAAGCCAGCCAGATGACAACTGCCCTGCGCCAAGCCACCATCCAAGAATGAGAAGTGGAAGCCTCAAATGTCGCTCTGCACAGGCACTACTGAGCAGCTACTGCATGGCATCACCACATCTGCCATGACCATCAGCCGAACCACAAACATGGCCAAGCAACAGCCCGGTTGCTCAGCACACCTCTTCTGGCAGGCTGCCAAGGTGGACAGCGTCATGGGTGCTTCAGGCATGTCAAGCGGCATAAAGGAGACCTCACTCTGTCCGCGCATCAAAGCAACATCTCTAGGCATCGTAGTAGACTTTTGGAAGGCACCTGCTGCTCAGCGCACTTCAGCGCAGATGGTGGCTTGGGATGCCCTGCATGTCCCACCGGCACTGTGATGACAGCGGTTGTAGTCGTAGTTGTTGCCTGAGGCTGAGGCAGTATCAACACGCCTGCAGCGCCAACTGAAATGCTGCGTTCTCCCTGACGGAGGACATACTGGGTGATCATGGGCGTCTCAGACGCAAGGAACATCTTCAACTCATCTAAAGCCTCAGGTTCATTGATTGCCAGGCAGGTCCGTGCTCCGTCACTAAACCCACAATGCCTCATCGAGAGTCCTGTCCACAGGCGCCATGCTCCAAGCGAAATACGCTGCCCACTTCCTTACAATGCGACACCCCGTCTTCGCTAAGCAGAGACGACGTCAAGCGAGCGCCAAGGGTTCGCTGAGTGGCATGTTGGCTCCTGACAGGCTCACAGCTGAAAAGCGCTTGTCCTCAGCGGCAGCACCTGGCAAGGCTTCTGATAGAAAGCCTCAACGACAGCTCCATGCTGAGCTATAGCTAAGCCGTGGGCGTCTTAAAAAGAACTCCATGTCGTGAGTGCTCCTCCTGCTTTCAGAGGTTCAATACGCAGTAGCTGAAGCTTCTCTTCAACAAAGTCATCATGGGCCCAGGCCGTGAAGCCACCAATGCCATGCCATCATCAGTCAGCGCAGCACGGGCAGGATCGGACGTGCCCTCGCCTCAGCCCAAGCGATTCTTCGACAGAGATGCGCAGGATTTTGTTTAGACGAGGAGGCTCTTGCTGCAAACGTCCAGGACTCCAGTGGGCCCAAGCCAAATCATCTACACGTTTCAGCATTGAGCTTCCCACAGGTGCCAGCATACAGGCAACAGCCGTCCGATGCAGCACGACTCTTGCAGCGGGGCCTCGGCCGAAGAACTGACGAGATTTCTGGAGCTCTTGGAACTATCAAGCAGTCAAGATGCTTTGGCATGTCCTCAGCATGACACATACGCACGAAGCTACGGATTGTCGCAACAGTCTGCGCTGAAAAAGGGTTGCAAGTAGAACACTGATCCAAACATACACAGAGGCCCGCGGGAAGTGTCAACTGGACGCAGTCCAGATTCTGCATAAGTCGGCGTGCTGAGAATGTCTAGTGGGCACCAGGGCTTTGCCGCCGCTCCATTCAGGACACCTCGGCTCTTAGGTCTAGGTGTTCCCTCGCAAAAGCTGGCACAATCATGCTGATCAATTACACCTGCCTGGAATAAAGCAATGGTCACAAGCTCCGTTGTAGCTTCGTGTGCCTGCCCGGATTGTTCACAACGCGCAAGCCGTGCTGCTGCCTCGCGTGCTGCAAGCCAAGCAGCAGTATGGTCCGTGGCCATCGATGGGTTCACATGTCCAACTCGTTCCCTTCCTCAGGCAGTTGGGCTCTGGATCAAATCCGGTTTTGTCGCCCCCACCAACCCCTTGTTACATACCCCTTTGTCGCGGCCTGTTGTTACATACCTCTGTCGCAAGTGCTCGGTACGGGCATGCCCCAGGCAAAAGGCTTGTCGCAAGAGTGCTTGTCGCAAGCCAGGATATTCTGCCTCATTATGTCGCGGAATCGCCGCCCAAGCCTGTTAGAAACTCAGCGTTTTTTGTTCACAGCCAATGGCCGCGGCATAATTGCAAACACAACGCGTGGCCTCTGGGCCAAGCTCAGAGGCGCTTTCGCTTAAGGCATTGCCAGGCTTCGACAGAGGGCAAGGCCTGTCGAGAACCTCTGACTCGACCAGCCTGTGGTTCTGCAAAGCGCCAGGCACCCCCAGGGAGTAGGCAACCTGCCAACCACAGGAGAGCATTGAAGTCAGCGTACTATATTACTATATTAATATGGCACGAGATTACAGATTACTCAGATTACTGTAATGCTAAACGAGCAGTATGTCGCTCACCATCTCAATGCGTCGCTCGTTGGCTCGTGCATCACAGCGATCACGCCAGAAGGGTAATCCTAAGACGCAAGGAGTCAGATTTTGGCAACTTTTGCATGCTACAGCACGCTGGGCCATAGTGGGATTATTTCCAAGCATTTGACAAGTCTCCAAGGTATGCCTCTTTGCCGCTTGCCAAGAACTTCTTGCACTGGTCAACCTAGGTGTTGCCATTCAAGCCGTGCCAGCAAAGCTTGCAAACTTCGCAAATAGTCTTAGCGCGGAGCCTCGCAGTTTGCTTCGCAGGCCGGATGGATATCGAACTCAACGCCTGAGCAAACGAGCTGTAACCTGCCACTATTGGTCCAGGTCAGAAGCATTGCATGCCGCACAGCGCTCATCCGGCTCCAGGCACAGTAATCCACGGCTTTGATATTGCCATCTAAAGTGAACTGGCGCTTGTAGTGGCCTTGGCGCGGCATGGCGCAAGCAGCCATCGTTGCATTGCTTAGAGAATCAAGAGCCTCCGTTGCTTTGCCCCTAAGCCCCACCATACCTCCCCCGCAAAGCTGGAAAGAAATTGCAAGTGCTGACGAGCTTAATCTGGCGGAATCTTGCAGATACCCTGGAATCACTGTGTGCCAAACCTATTCTCTAGTTGTGAATTGTGTCAAGTGTCTGTTGGTGCAGTTCATGCGGAAATCAAGCCAGTTTTGGCATTTGTGCTTGCCGCAGTCCTCCTGCGTAATGCCCACCTGCAACAGGCCCAGCTGAAGATGTTCACAGGGCCTTCCCACGCACAAATAGCAATAATCAAACATCCAGCCAGGCTGCTATGTCGTCCCACTTCACAACCTTTGCCTTGCCGTACGTATACACGCAGTTTTGCTCTCCTGTCGGGTCCGAGCCTGGCTCATGGCTGCAACTCTCCCGTGCTCTTTCGCAGATGGCTCATGCACTGCAGCCAGGCGAAACGTCTACCATCACAAACGTCAACCTGCTTGCAGCCACCTGGTGTGGTGCTCTGTGCCGCGAAGCCATTTTTGCAAAGTCCCCCTGCACTTATCACGGGTCACGAACCAGCAGCCCGACATGGAAGAACAACATCGTCACGACTTGGGCTTGGGGCCGATCCGCCCTGCCTTCGATGATTGTTTTCTCCGCCGTTGACTTGAGACAGTGTGGGCTAGGATCCTGCTTGGATCCTTTCCTTGCATGCGGCTCACTCTTGCTGAGTGCCGGCAACGAAACAGCTGGCAGGCTTGGTCTAAAGAGTTGGTGTCAAGGAACTTGTCCCAGCTCAAATTGGGGCAGAAGTTGCCTTGGACTACGCGGCATGTGACATGCGTTGATCAAAGCATCGACTATGCTGGAAACGTCTGGGAACCGCGTTGCGTGCGAGATGCCGAGCGACAGCCATGAGTAGGGCATGTGGCGCGGAAAGCGCACGTCACAATGCAAGTTCTTAGCTGCAGGATGTACATGCGGATCAAACTCGAGCACTTGCACTGCTGGCTGGGTTGCTGTGCAGGGTGCGATGCCAACAAAGTTCCCCTGCATGGGAGTGTAATCAAAAGCAGACACTTCTTGAGAAAGGCTAGCGGCTAGTAGTGTACAGCTTTTAAGTCCGTAGTTTGCCCTGAACGGGACACGATGGGCCGGGCATCACTTGTAAGAAGATAAAATAGACAAGTCAATTCTACTCCGAAATGCTGCAACATCTAGACAAGCTGAAAGAGGATGACTCCAGGCTGACTCGTCTGCCAAGCCTTGTTCGCAATCATTGGCAGCTGAGCCGGGTTTGTTGCCTGTCCCCAGTCGTAGGTCACAAAAGCGCCAAATTCTCCTTGTAAAGCATCTGCTTGATGCAGAATTGTCCTGGGGTTCTTGATCCTGAAACGGTGGGCTGTGATCGCATCAACGTGGTACTTTCTTCCCGTTCTTATCGGGCTCTGTAGATGCTCAGTGAGGATCTCCGTGTGCACGTACTTAATAGCACCGGCAAGATCCGCAATGTCATCATCTTCCATTGGATGTGTGTCAACTGCAGCTGCGGCCATACAGCGGTACACGTCAAAGGACATCGGCGAGTCGAGCAGCGCCTGGGAGACCTTCAGCTGTGCAGGTTTGGGCTGAGCGGCTGGCGCCAGTGTGGCTGCAGGGCGCCCGTGTGCAGAAGTCTCCGTCTTTGGCTTTTGAACAGCTGCCAGCTTCATCTCTTCTTCTGAAGGGCAAGCATGGAAGTTCCCACCGCAGAAGCGGCCTGAAACGATCAAAGGACGTCAGACGAGAACAGCTGACTCTTGCACTTGGGCCCCGGCAGTGGTCATGGCCAAGGGCTCCACAGCCAAGTCCAGGGCAAGAAGCATCATAGAAGCATCTCTGCGTTTTCGAGGACTCGCATGGGCACTTGGGTTTTTGACCTTGGCCAGGCAGAACACATTGCCGTGAGTGCTCTCACCTGCATGAGGTTTGCTCAGTCGCTACGGCCCGTAACTGAGGACCAAACCTACGCTCGCCTCCGCTGCAGGTTCGCCCCCAAAGATTATTTCACTGGAATGCTTGCTGGTCACCACCGATTTGCTGGTTTGCTTCTCGGGGTGATCCTCTTTCTTCCGCAAGGTCTTTGGCACGTGCGTTGGGCAGTCTTGGAACTCGCCAGAGCCGCAGAAACGGCATTTAGGCTGTCCTTCGGCCCCACAACCAATTCCAGGGCAGGTCTCGTCAAAAAAGCATTTGAGTCCAGATTTGCTGCAGTTGCACTTGTCACCTGCAAAGGGATGCTGGCACCGTAAACAGCTCAACGCAAAACGCAAATCGGCCCTAAAACTGGCAAATTGGCTAAACACCAAAGAGGGGGCATCAGGGGTGCAGGCTGGCCTGAGGTCAGCCAGAAATTTTGCCACAGCACAGCCAGGCTCAGCCAGAACAGCATGGCGCCGTCGGCTGCTAATAGCTGCTAGCAGAGGCTCGCTATGCAGTATGCACCTGTCCATATTCGTAGCCAGGCTTGCCGTACAGCTGCCGTACTGCCTATATAGTCAGCACGTAGGTCAATATAAGTCAATTACTTTTCTACCTGCGCGGACACCTGCAAAGATCTGACTGCAACGACGCGCTCAAACTACTTCCCGATATGTAGCATGCTAGGCAATGTACCACACAGTTGTGTGTGCATCTGACTACTGATTCTCCTGCAGGTGTTTTGGTGCAGTAATGCGCCAATGCTTTGCGCAGACGATTTGCAGAGACATGACAGGTTCTGAGTTTTTTGCCGTCGGCGTTGCTACTGCCTTGATGCATAGGACTCTTCCATCTCACGACGAAGCTTCTGCACAGCGGAGTCACCACCTTGGGTCCAGTGTGTAGTTTGCAGGTGGCTTCCACGCGCAGCATGTTACGCCATAAGTGAGTGATCGAAGCCTGTGTAGATGTTAAAGTGGGCGGGCATGCGGGATTATCATGAAGACTGTATAGTAACCTAAGATGCTTGCAGCGCAAGCCACCTGTCGCAGAGGAAGATTCAAGTCTCTTAACCTTTGCATCATTTGCATTTGCAAGTGGGGATTGTCTGCAACGGTGCCACACAAGAACATGCTGCTGCCTCATCTGCTGCTTCGTCCAGGCGTTGCAAGCGAAGCAAGGCCACTGCGCGTCTGTACCGTGCTTTGGAATCTTTGCCATCAACCTGGCAGGCAATGCCATTCCTGCTTTCAGACTTTCTCATCAAGAAGTATCAAGCCTTTGCAAGCCTCAGTTAGCTCTGAGGCGTGTCCTCTCGGAGGATGGGATAACGACGGTGGGGGCTTCTTAGCTTCTTGTTTCTGCCTTGCTTGCCTGCAAGTTATGTTCGGACATGTAGCAGCTGTGGCTTTGCTGAAGGAACTCTCCTGGAGAAAGATTCGTGCTGTCGGGCAGCTTGCAGCGCCTCATCCGCACTTGTCAATGCCGAAGTAAAGTCGCCGACTGCAATTTGAGCAGCTGCTAGGTTGCGATAAAGGTCCGTCATCAGACGGGACCTTGCAGAACCCAGGGCACATGGAGCCCCTCAAGGCCTCTGCTTCTACCTATGACCCCAACACAAAGATTACACACACTGTGCCACTCAACCTGTGGCGAAACGAAGAAACGAAGCAACTGCAACTAGTACCAGGCGCTGCTTCTCCGCCAAAGAGGATGTCATCAGCACAGAAGCATGGCCTGCCAGCTGTAGCGTGGAAATACCTTGCGCGTACTTGTCGATTGCTTCTTTTGCCTGACCAACTCGAAGCATCTCGTTTCCCTCCATTTTCAAAGCTGAGGCATCTTTGAAGTTCTGCGCAAGGATTTGCTTCAAGCTTCCCATATTTCGTTGGATATCTTCATCCAAGTCATATTCTTCACGATCCTTGGTGTAACCTTCTGTGGTTAGGAACGCTGAGCCTTGGTCAGCGTTAAGCCGCATCGTTTTCCCTTCCTCTGCGGTATCTTCATTGTCCAGCTGCAGAAGAGCGGCATCTGCATCAAAGCTCTTCCATTTGGCATAGCTCTGTTCCATTGCGGAGCTTGCTTTGGGCTGGCAAACAGACGGACGCTCCTGCACAGAACCCTGCGGCACCAGCAAAGTGCGCTCATCACACGGGGACGAGGCGGCAGGCGAGGGTTGCGTCCGGCCATACGATCTGCTGCATTTGGCAATTTTCCTGGCCTCCCGCCTCCAGTGGGCACGGATCTGATTCACTTCCTCTTCCGGTCCTGTCAGAGCATTTAAGTCAAGACCGGAGGAGTCCATGTGGAAATCTGCGCCCTCATCATCGTCCAGCTCTTCCAGCTCATCATCAAATCCTTGCCACTTCTCGTATTCAGCGGAAAGCTTGTGAGCAGTGGTCGATGCCACGTCAACCGCTATAGATTTTGCTTCCTGAGTGTCGTTGCTTGTGAGGCAGGTTGCAGCTGCAGCTTCTTCGCCAGCTGTTTCTGCGCATTGGCGCCCTAATTTTGAACCTTCGTCACTTGCAGGGCTGAGGCTTGCCTGATCTTGATTGTTCTGGGAGGGTTCCTGCAGTCGTGCAATGGCAGCATCCAGGAGCTCCATGGGTTCTAAGCTGCGATCGATCGGTGGAAGCTTTGCCACGGTTGCCATTTCTTGCTTTGGTAGTGGGCGGTCCAACTCTGCCAGCGCGGCATCTACGTCAAACTTCTCCCACTTGGAATACCCAACATCATGGGTGTGCCGAGCTGCTGTTTGGGACTTCTGGGGACTGGCCACATGCGCTTCCATTGCAGTTGGGCTCGGCGACATCTCACGAAAGGAATGCTGCACAATAGCAAGTTTGTGTGGCAGGCGTGACTCAAAACATGTCATAGCCCCATATGCTACTCTTGCCGCTTGCTCTGCCTGGGCTAATGTGTCTTTCCAAGCAATTTTCTCGTGATCTGGTGATCGGTAACACCACATCACGCAACTAAGACTCACGTGTCCGTGACAAGCGATAAGCAATGGCACAGGCATCACCAATTTTTTGTTACGTACAAGCTGCTTTACACGCCGCGGGTTGGTCAAATGCCATAGAGGGCATGGGCGTTCTCACGCAAGGCGGTCGCAACCTTTCGAAGATCCAAACCTTCCATGGCACAAACATTATTTGCAAAGGCCTGCGCAGCACTGGCACAATCCCACAAGCGGCTGTGCTGGCCTTTGAGCTCAGCGACTTTGGCTACTACTTCCGGAATAAGGCCAGGATGACTCAGCCAGTGGCCTGACATATGCAATTCCATGAGCTAAGCTCTACGTGACGGAGAACGCCCGGAGCAAACAGGCCTTTGATAGGCAGGTACGGTGCGTCCGTCTCAACCAGCATTCGCTCCTCAAGGGAAAATGCAACGTGTTCAGAATGACATGCCTGCGGTGGAGTGTCGCAGTGTCAACTGGAGCCCAAAAAAGTCTGCTTTAGGACCAGATGAACTTTCCTATGACATTCCGCATGCTCTCAATGTCCAGCACCTGGCTATTTTGGGTGTTTTTTGTACTATATTGCTCTCTCATTCGCTATGTAGGCGAACGAACGTTTACACTCCAACCAACCCGCACCACTACTCTTTTTCAAGCAGCGTCTGTGGAGTCAAGGGCCGGCAGCTGTTCCCAATCCTGCATAGCTTCGCCTGTCTGCCAGCCTCGCAGATGCTTAAGCGACATGCGCCGGCGATTTCGTCCCTGGTCTTTTCTGACAGATAGGTGCCGCAATGCTCCTTGCAAGTCTCCCGGCAGTGGTGCTAAGACTTCACGAACACCCAGTCCATCTGAATACTCCAGCCTATAACGATGAAGGAAATTTCGAGGACACCATGCTCTGTCATCAAAGGACTTGTAGTCGTCGCTCCCTTGCATGCAGGTCTCCGAGCTTGTTATCTTGCGTGCGTCTCTTTGAGTGGCTTTGCCTGCAGGCTTCCCATATTTTGCATCGCAAACCACCGGGTGCCCTATGAAGGCCAAGTGTGCCCTGATCTGGTGCCGCCTACCGGTTTGGATACGAATCACCAAAAGACTGTGTGGCTGCTGATCGCGCATTAAGTGGGCCAACACCTTGACATGTGTCACTGATGGCTTTCCACCCATCAAATCCTTTGAAAGCGCTTTGCTAGGCAAGGCACTGCCTGCTGAAGCTGACCAGAGGACTCGAGCCATGATTTGTCGAGTTGAGGGTGAAACCCAGCCGTGACAACACACCACATAGTCCCTGACCAGTTCGTTCAAGTGCAACTGTGACATGAGATAGTAAAAAGCTTGATAGGTCTTTGCTAGCAGGATCAAGCCTGAGCTTGGAACATCAAGCCTGTGCAAGAATCCGTGCAGGTGTGTCGCATCCTTCAAGATGCAGAAGCGGCGCGTGACAATTTGCGATCTGACGTATGTGGACAGCCTCTTTTCTCCAACGGAGCTGCCCTGATCCACTTCCCACCCACATGGCTTGTAGACTGCAAGTACATCTGCCGCATCCTGCAGAATAAATGGCTCTGACATCTCTTCACTTCTGCCGGAAAGCGTTGCCCATTCGGCGGGCACCTGCACCAGCGATGTTTTTTCACTGCTCAATCTGTCAAATTGGCGGCCAATCGCTTGAAGACACTCCCTGCCCCACCCAACTAGCCCTGGACGCCAGATCTGTGAAAACCGAACGGCCCACATCAGTGTCAAGGTCGATGATGCGTCCTCTGTTCGCCGGTTGTGCCCAACATCGTGCTGCGAATGCAGGTGTCTGCATTCCCGTAGAAGTTCACAAGAGCAATCAAGCAGGCGGTCCAAATGTGTTTCCTGCCCTTTCAGCATGACAATTGCCCAAACCAAACTTGCCACATCACGAAGGCCCAGATGGTGCTGAAAAGAGGCTGCGGCGTCTGCAAGCCTTGGGCAAAGCGAGTCATCAACAGAAACGGTGGCGCAGGCCCAGGCCAGGTTGGACAGACCCTGCACGGTAAGACCTTTGGCTATGCCTTGGGTCACCAAAGAAGAGAACCAAGTTCGCCCAGACCAACTTACCTCATCCAGCAGTCTATCGGAGTGGACAACCGCAAAAGCCCAGGTGAGATTGGCCACGTCTCTGCCACTAAACTCAGACAGAACAATTTGGGATTGCCTGGCTGCAGCATCCATGAAGGGATGCTTCTTTGCCTGGAGAGAGGCCAGCGCCCATGCAAAGCTTGCCATGTCTCTGGGCTTGAAGGTGTCCATTTTAGCGGCAGCTTCATCAGCTGCAGGCAGCAAGGCACATAGTTTGGCCTGGAGCGAGGCCATGGCCCAGGCAAAGCTTGCCAGGTCCTGCGCCTTGAACGCTTTGAACTGCTTCAATGCTTGGAAGGCCAAGCTTTCAATCACATGAGTTCTCCTGGAACTTTCCAAGCCCATGCTTGCCTTTGCAGCGGCCCACAACAAATTGCACAAGTTCTTCGGGCCAAAATCTTTCACAACTGTGGCTGATGCTGTCAGGATGTCCGGAAGGCAATGACTCTGCAGGAGCTTTGCAAATGCCCAGGCGAGGATCGAAATGTCACGGGCTTGGAAACGGCCAGGTCTCTCTTGTATCCGGTGCTGCATGGTAGAAACGAGCTTGGACAGCATGGCATTTTCTGTCAACTTCATGCCGGCCACTGCCCAACACAGGTTAACGAACTGCACGTCCGTCAGCTCTGTAAGCCGAGTTGAGATCTGAACAAACAATCTATCTCTGAAGTGCGCCTGCGGCTGCACAGCTGCCGTGGCAAACGCCCACGACAGGCCGCTCAAATCACTTGCGGCAAACTCTTCCAATCTTGCTTCAGAGCTCACCGCCTCAAGAAAGTGCACGCTGTGTGAGCTCAGCTGTTGGCCACTCTTGGCCAATGCCCAGGCAATGTTGGAAACGTTAAAAGTTGAGAGACATGCCAGCTGAGCCGCTCCAGCCTCTGCTATCTGGCCAAGCAGAGGGGCGCTTCCTGCTTGAGCTCCAGCTAGGCACCAAGCAAGGCTGGAAAGCTGATTGGGCTCAAGCCGGCCAATTTCCACATACGTCAGAATCCGTGTCTGAACTAGCAAGCCGTGGAGATGCCGCTTCTTCGCAAGCTGCGCGATTGCGCGTGCTGACTGCACCAGCTCAATCTGTGCTTGAAGATTGGCAAGTTCTTCACAGCTCTGCATCAGCAACTGCATCTGTTGGAGTTCTAGCCGGCGGTCATGAGGAGCTTCACTTAGCGAGACGCAGATTGCGTGGATGAGTTCTTGCAGTTCGCGCGCTCCAAGGACATGGTCTTGCAGTTGCTGCAACAGTGTTGATCGTCGCTCTCTGGATTGTGAGACAGGGGCATGTCTGTGGCTTGTTGGAACACAGCCATCCAGCTCAACTGAGTCCCGCTGGTGTGTCTTGAACGGCTGCAAGGTGGTCACTGAAGTTGCAAGGCCTCGTGCTGCAGCGCACCGACTCGGTGAAGGAGGTTGACCACGAAAGCTCAATAAACTGTCCGCGAACGTGGGGAATGAGCTCCAGTGAGATCTGCGCATGCTGTGTTTCTACCTGCGAGAGCCGCAAAGGCTAGCATTTTTTGACCTGGGATTCTGCACATCATCTCGCCAAAACCTGGGGTGCATCGCCATCTCAGCATTGCCTGACATGCAAGTATTGGCCACCCACGACGAGGCACCATCTGCCTGCTCTCAGCGGGTGAGTGACACTCGAGACTCGAGGGTGCTTGGGAGAAAACACGGCTGCAGAGCACCATCTCATTAGGTCACGACGCAGAAAAACTCATCAGCTTGGCATATCAAACTCAGGCACCAGCCAGTGGGCATTGCCGAACAAGCTCCTTGCAGGAGGGCTACAGAGCAGGTCTTTCCTGTGCTGCCACTATAGCGGAATAGGAGCACCGCAGTTTGAAATGGAACTGGTGGCATGAACGCAATGCATCACCTACAGCAAGCAGCTGTCATCCTAGCTATAGTCACGGCATTAGAGGTCTTCTGAGTCACAAACGAGACTTCATTCAAGTGCGCCTCATAACCTCTGAAACTTATCCCCAGGGCAAACGTGGCCCACGGCACCACGCATGGCACGCTTAATTTCACATTCAGATCGGACACTTTCTTGGCGTGCTTGCACCAATAGCGGCATGACACCACTTCGCTCTGAGTCGTGCCGTCTTTAGAGGCTAGCGCTGACCGCCAAACTGACTCATGGAATGTGCAACTTCACGCGGACTGTCTGGACAACGTGAAAGATGTTTGCCCGTTCCTGCGCGTGTTCGTCCTCATCCATTGTCAAGATACCTGGCATGCCGATGTACCTTGGTGGTTTTGACTGAGGGAAGCAAGGGACAGTAAATTGAAAGCCCAACAATTTGGACAGACACTGTCTTCTAGCCTCGGTGCGCATGACTCCACTCTTCAAGCATCTGCTTCATAAATGACAGAGTCCCACGATGCGAATGAATGTGAACCTGACATTACGGACGGCACGATGACACAAAGAAGCTCTCAAGTAGTTGTTCACACCTTGTGAGTGTTCGGAACACGTGCTCGCATCAGTTCCAACCTCAGACAATGTAGATTTCTCCGCGCATGAAGCAGATAGCCATGCTATGTGCATCCTCGACACGTGTCTTGGTCAGCGTCGCCTCGGTTCAACTATACTGCGTAGCTGAGGCAGGCAAGCGATGACCGGAATTTCTGGGCGAATGTCGGCTGTGAATGACCAAGGGCATAGAAAGCTTCACTGCCAGCTGCAGCCTCAGCCCATGTAGAGTCTATGGGCGAAGCTGTGCGTAGCTTTAGGGCTGGCGACTTCTTGGCTGCTGAAACCAGGCACTGTCTTGCAAAAACTTCACGCTGCGTCTGTCGATTTTGCTCATCCGGGCCATAGTATGGATGCGAGAAATCCTTGGCTGCATGCCTTGACGGGAAGTTGCTGCTTTTGCACGCGAGTACCGCAGCAAAGACTCCAACCCAAATTCGCCGAAGCCAACCACTTTATTTCCTCGTGAAATCACGTCATCCACAGGGACTCGATCATGCCGCGCCAACAGCAACTCTCAGATGTCGGCCACAGGATTTGATGTATGACATCAGTGTGGCCTCGAACTCGTCGTTGTAGAACCAGGCCGACTGCGGCAGGCAGGAGATCTGTTCGCATCTGTCTGACAATCAGCCGAGTTTTTCCGTCCGATTCTGAGCCCATACGGCTCCGCTTGTGCTACTGCCCTGCTGACTTGGGCTAAAGAGTTGAGTTGAGATGGGCCACTAACCATGCACATGAAAAGGCGTTCATGACCGAACTGCTTGTCAGTGTTCATTTAGCACTCATTTACGACCTCCCATTAATGTTAACAAGTTTGGCAACGGAGAACGGCCCTCATATGTGTTACGTGGAGATTGCGCGATCGATGAGCCGTTTGAAGCCTACATCTTTGCCGAAGATTTGCGTACTTCCAAGCAGCCATCAAGTGGTTCAGGAAGCTTAGATTTTTTGCCTGGGGATGTCTTGACAAACTGTCAAAGTTTGTACATCTGGGATATATTCGCCCTACAGTACCAAAGGGGTTGTACCTCCTGTGTTCAGCATATGTGTGACATGGACCGTCGGCTCACCTTCAGGAAATCTTCATGCAACGTCCAGCACGAAAGTGGAGGTTCGATTTCCATATCAGCCCTCCAATTTTTTTCGAACTCTTGAAACATTCGACCAGGGGGTTGGTCGTGGGGGTGCATATTTCCACCGAAGACCGAAGACACATTCTGAAGACACGTGCTGGGAGGCCCCTGACCCCCTGACGCCACACACTAACACCGCGTCAAGTGACGCCACTTCGGTCCACGGCTCCTGACGCCACATTGCAATGTCACGTCCGGCGACGCCACATGCCTCACTGAAGCCACGTGAGCTATTGACGCCGCGCTCTGACGCCACGTCCAGTTGACAAATGCCCTCGACAGCAACGTTCCTTGGCCCTGCTGGAGCGTCTGACGCTTGGTGGCGGAGCCAAGCGCACGCCACGATACGCCACGTGTCTTCGTGACGCCACATGAGTTTCTGACGCCACATTCTGGCACCGCGTCCGGCTGCGCGAGGCCTTTGCCATTCTTTTGAAACCACCGGGAATCCTACGCGAGTGAGCTCAGGACTCGCGCCTAGGTTTTTCGATTTGGGATTTGCAGGATTTAACTTCCTTCGCCCGTGGCTTGACACGACGCCCTTCTGTGTTGGGGAAGTGTCTTCGTGCGCCAAAGTGTCTTCGCGACGACTTGTGCCTTCGCCCGACCTGTCTTCGGGAAGCGTCTTCACGCACCCATGTGTCTTCGCGACGACATGTGCCTTTGCCCGAGGTGTCTTCGGGAAGTGGCTTCGCACATCCATGTGTCTTCGCGACGACATGTGCCTTTGCCCAACCTGTCTTCAGGAAGTGTCTTCGCACACCCATGTGTCTTCGCGACGACACGGAACTTCGCCCGACCGGTCTTCGGGAAGTGTCTTCGCTCACCCCTGTGTGTTTGCGACAACACGTGCCTTCGTCCGACCTGTCTTCGGCAGATATCTTCTGACACTCACATGGTTTCACTCTGTGAAGTGTTTTGGCCAAGGTAATGTTCTGAGTGTCTTCGGACCCCGCCCCCCGTGTCTTCGCTCCGAGGAGTGTCTCAGTTGAGAAAGTGTCTTCGGACGCCAGCATGTGTCTGCTGACGCCCCGTTGTCTGCGCAGACCATTCTTGGGAGGCGCAGTCCTAAACCTCGTGTGTCTTCAAAAATGTGTCTTCGGTCTTCGGTGGAAATGCGCACCCCCCAGGCGACCGCAGTGCATGTTCATACCCATTTGGACATAGCTACGCACCTGCCGGGCTATGTTCGCTGTAGCTCGGACTATACAAAACGTCAATCAAAATGTGTGTTTGTTTGCATGTTTTCTGTTTGCCACACGGCTGCCTTGTCAATCATCAGCCTTTATGCCCAAGTGTTTGCCCAACTTTTGCTTTGCGTAGCGTGGCCGGCTCTTTGCGCCGTCCCGACAATGCTGTTGATGCTGGCCAGTCATTGAAGCTCGTTTGTCCAATTTGGGGGGTTTGGCCTGTCTGTGGGGTGCTTGGCCACGCATTTTAGGGCCGGGGCAGTCGGGATACTGGTCTCTCGGAGGCTAGCCCGTTTTTATGAGTGTTTTTGACACTGGTTTTACGCAGGTTGGTGGTTTGTGGCCTCTTACCAACGCCCTGCATGGCTTCACACTACTTGCGTTGTCTGCCCCTGGGCGCGGCCCCTTGCATCCGGCCCTGCCGCCATAGTGCGAGGCATCATTTTGGAACACCGATCGGCGTCATTTTGGAACACCGATTACCGTCATTTGGGAATACAAATACCAGAAGGGGAACAAGAGTTCTGTCCCCCCTCAACGCATGGAACGCGTGAAAGCCGCCCGGTGCTGGTAAGCTTGTTGCCGAGATTCTTCAGAATCTCTTGACCCTCTACATCCTGCATACCATGTATTGGTCTGAACCTACATACACCCTCCCCCCAAACTAACCTGAACCCCCTTCTAGTCCGGTTCACAAGGACGATGCTTTGTCGGGGCGTCCTACCCTAGGCAGGTATATTGGGAAACACCAGTATTAAGAACTGAAACCATAGAAACATATAGACAACGTACAAAACATGGAAACATATAAAAACCAGGGAAGACACCAAATTGATGCTCTTGTCCGCGTTCCAAATTGACCCTGCTCCTTGCCGCCATGCACCAGGGCAGAGCCGCGTCAAGACCTTTAGCTTTGAAGGGGTTGAGGCCACCCCCCGTCCAACATCATTTTTGAGAGTTTCGGACCCCCAAATCAGCATCATGAGCACGGACTGTTTTGAGAACTAGTAACTAGCCCCAAGGCCCGTCTTGGGGTAGGGGCGAGAAAAATGTGGACTCCACGATAGGGAACGCACCCTCAATGATGCTGGTCATCAGCATCATTGGGGTCCCGTGTCTCTTTTTGCCAAGCTTCTGGGAACCCGCATAAATTCCTCAAAACGAGGAAATCCTTCCTTTGGGTCCAAAGAACACCCCTGATCCAGCCAAGAGGCAGATTAGCATTTTGTTTTACTATACTGTCATTCACTTCACCACCCCCATTCCGACCACTCCTACTTCTATTGTAAGCTACTTCTTGTCCTGTTACTTTTGCCATCGTTGTCTCTTGCTGTTGGCTACAAATGCAGCAGGGCCGGCCCATGCCGCCAGCCCTAAAGTAACCTAAAGGCAACACCCTGGAGTTGCTGCCGCAAGCCATAGCCCAGGCTTCCAGACGATGGTGCCGCCGACCTGCATCATCGGACCTCCGTTTCTGGAAGAGGCCCTCCCGGACCCGACCCCCAAAACAGGCTCAAAATTCACATGTGTTCCGGAGGCTTCCCCCCGGCTACGTACGGATTGTTGAGGAATTTTGTGGGGTCCCCAAAACCTGGACCCCCCAAAAAACATCATGAGCACAAAGGTTTGGAAAACTGGGCCGGCAAACTTTCCGGGTTTGAAAGAATGCCGGAAGGCCTCAGATTGGAGAAGCGGAGTCCCAATGATGCTGATGATGCTGGCCTGCGGCTTTGAGGCGCTGCCAATGCATTTGCGGGGCTTCGGCCAGTAGAAAGGAACGTTTTGCTAAGGGGCCAAGGGCAGCAACAGGTTTGAGTAGTGAAATGGACCCCAAATTGTGCTGATGATGCTCGCGTAGACGGCGCGCGTGAGCATCATCAGCACAATTGGGGGTCCGTTTTGCCACCGTAAAGGCAGTTTCAAGTCCGCCCGTGCTTTTGAAGCTTCCCCCCGGCGCTACGGATGCATTTCTGAGGGGCACAGGAAGGCCAACCACAGAGAAACAGACCCCCCCAATGATGGCCAAGAGCGCCAGCAGCTGGACTCCAAATCCTGCTTCCCAAATCAAAAGGCCTCTTGCAGAGCAGATCCTACGGCCACAAGGCATTCTTAGGTTCAGCTATTGGGCATTTAAGCTGATTGTCTGAATGCCCCAGTTCTCAAGAGCTTCAGAAACCACGATCTGTCCCTACTCTTGAAAAAAGCGTGAAAACTGCATTCATTGGCTCACTCACGATGACATTTGTGCCAGCCCATGTGCCTTCGGGTGGCAACCGAAGGACACGAAAACCCTTGGATGAAAGGTGCCGACCATTTGACGCAGCGGGAGAAGCGCACAGTGCAGATAGTGCAGCTTCGAAGCAGGGGGTGGCTCAGAGCTAGCTGCTTTGCCAGCGGCAGGGATTCCGCATCACAGCCTTGTGTGATACATCCCTCGAAGCCTCACGACACGCTTGCAAACGATGATTGCTTAAGCTGCTCTTGCCGCCTTCCCCGAAATGCAGATCCACCACACCATGGATATCTGCCATCTCCTGCCAGAACTGGCTCAGCAAAGACGGCTTATGTTCAACCGGTGCGTGTTGGAGAACTTACGCTTGCACTCATCTGGCTACAACGCAAGCCTTTGTGCTAACAGCCTTCAAGAGGTCTGTGCAGTTGTGATTGCGACTTATTGAAGTAAGCCACGTCAGGGATATGCGCTGAGACAAAGGAAGTGCCTGTATCCTTGTTTGTCTCAATTTACTACATGTGCCCAGCATGAGATCTGGGATCATGTCTGAATGACATTTCTGAGATAAGGGGCGCAGAGCAAACGAGACTTTGGTCAGTCTGCCCACACAAGACTGGAAAGTTGACCTCCTCCACAGCAAGAAGAGGACACCATCTAGCAAGTGTGCGGAAAGGTACTCCGACAACCAAGGATGCCTTGACGGACAAATCTGCCAAACAGCAGGGCTCAGCGGATCAGGCCTTTGCGAATACCAAGGCCCTTTCGGGTCGGCGGCTTTTACGTCAGAGGCATCGTGTGCCAAGGTGGTGTGAAGAAGAGAACCGTTGTTTTTAGAACGTCACGCACGCATTTGCAGCATGATGTGCGCATGATGTCTAGCCCACCTATCGTCAGAGACCTGCCTGCAAAAGCACATCACTTTGACTTTGGACAAGGTCAGGCCTCGTGCATCCAGACTTCTTTGGTGAAGCCCAAAGCTGCTGCAGCTCTCCTGCTTTGAACATGCACAGGATCCAGAGTTAGTACCCTGCCAGGCAAATGCGTGCTTCACAAGCTGACCAGCCTCTGCTTTGGAGTGAGCTCACTCCATGATCTCATCTCATTGAATGCTTGCATCCTTGCAAGATGGCGAGCATTGCCTCCAAGCAATAGAATATGGCCATGGCACAAATGCTTGTCCTTTGCATGTTCTGTGGCTGACCTACGAGGTGCGTGCCTGTTGCGGCTTTCAGATGATGACCAAAACCCTTTTCAAATCAATGCGCGGGCCCCTCAAGTCAAGAGCCAGGGACTTACACCCTCATCTCTGCGTAAATGAGATACTTGGCCGCATCCACGCTTCTGTCTAAATCTGCTGAAGGCGTGGGGGAAACAGCAGCTCTGAAGTTCACTATCTCAACGAGTCCAACACCTTAAACTCAGTGCAAAGGCCAGGAACCAGACTGCAAGTTTCTGCTGCCTCGCCCCTGTTGACAAATGGAACATCATGCAGTAGGCCTTTACGTGTCGGGCACATGGGGACACAGGACCGGCCTGAGGCATGCAGTGCACCTGGCTGGGTACTCCAGCCGTCCCATGATTTCTGAGTTTCACCCAAGACCTTGGCTGGCATAGCAGCAAAGCCTGCAACTCTGCAATGGTTTCAGCATGCGTGAGAAATCTGAGCTGCACTCCGCAAGCGCTTGCTGAGTTGTGACATCCAGTTCCTGCGCAGCAGATTTTGTGTAATGTTCTGCGCTTTATGAAATCCCTTGCTCAGTCGCAGACTTCCCATGACAGCTTTGGCAAAAGCCACTTGTTTCGGTTCCAGCCTGGACCAACATGTCCAAGGACAAAAGGAGCCACAGTGGCCACAGGTCACTTGATGTTGTTAGCCCACGGCCTGTCTCCGTGTAGCCTAAGGATGAAGCCGCTTTCCTACCATGGGCTTTTCCTATCCGCTACCAATTCATGGGCTTGTCGCAGCCTCTGGCGTTCCGAGAGTTGGTCCCATGTTTGCGACCAGTGCTGTCCTGCATGTTCTCAATGCAGAATTTGGATTGAGCCGATTTGAAAGAATGTTGTGTTGCCGTGGCCTTGAGATGGCTCCGGCGTCTCGGCCTGCAGCCACCCGACAGCTGTCCACAAGGCCAGCTCCTCCTCCGTAAGATCTGCTGGCTCCCTGTCCAAACATCGCATGACATCCCATGTGTTACATGTGGACATGAAAACCCATCACAGCGCTGCCAAGGCTCTTAGCCAAGCTCGGCACTGCGTGGCGCCGTCGCATTTCTTGCGCCACCTCTTCAAGGTGACAATGCACATCCACCTCAGGGTCCAATTCCCATCAGGCAAGCCCATGTCCATGGCTATTTGCCGTTAAAGAGCAAACGGCATTCCGCTCCAGGACGTGCATCTGTGTGACAAAAATGGCCTTGGTTTGGGCTGCCCTGTTGTACTCTGCCTGTCCCGTACTAGATCAAACACCTGCAGAGCCTGTGTTAGCGTTGGGGCTTCAATCTGGATTTGCATCAGAACTGCAAGGCGGAACAAGTAAATTGCGTTGTTTGTAAAGTGCCACTGACTGGACTGGACTCTAGCAGTAGAACTGCAAGATTCTGCGCAGACGTGTGATTGAAGATGCTGGTCAGCTGGGGGCATGGGCCACGAGTCTTAAAGGACCCTCCATCGTTGCTCTCAAAACGCCTCGCATGCAAGAGACCGACAGGCGCTAAATTGGGTGTCGTTGTTTTGAGCTAATACCCCTCAGAACCTTGCTAAAGCTTCACACCAAGGATCTCATGCCTTTCTGAAGGTTGCTGGCTGTCAGCACTGCAGACCAGCCTTATGGCGCCCTATGGCTGGCAATGCTGGCAAGAAAGCAAGCGACCAATGCCTTTCTTTACCACCAAGGAACGCCAGTGTTGCAGAATCAACTGCACAGCAGCTGCATCGCCGGGCGCGTCCTGCCCGGCAGAAGCCTGACGGTTGCCAAAAATGATATCTTCAATCCCCCCACGCCAACCGTGTCATTAAGGCCAGAGAAAAAGATGCTTCTCAGGCCTTTGCGTCTTGATGGCTTCTGTGGCAAGCAGTCTACAGCTTGGTCGGTGTCCACCAGCATCTCACCAAGGCGCTTCCTCATGTCTAGCAGGGAGCATGAAGGTGAAGACTGCCCCCATGCATACACAAGGGAAGCTATCTGATCATTCTGAACGGAGCTTGAGCAAACACGCCGCATAACAGAAGCTTCGGTGAGGCAAGATGTCAGCAAGTACTTTGCACAAGCTTTGGCAACATGTGATCCTACGCTGGCTGTGCCCTGGGGAGCACTTTTTGCAAGCCTCAGCTGTGTCAAAAAGCGACGTGCCCTCTCCTCAGTAAGACCACTCTCTGAGAGTCCCTGGCACCTCGCGGACCAACAACGTGGCAACATGTGGCATCAATGGCATTGATGCGGCACCCTGGTTGCAGGGCTCTCTCCATAGTGTTAAGATTCTTGTAGGATTCTCTTGTACTTCAGGCTTTGGGTGTTGTTTTGAGGTGCCCAGCATCAAGTGATCTTGGGACAGTGATCTGAGCACCGTAGGCCAGGTATTTGTTTCCACCCCTCTTTACCGAGAGCTCTGCATTTTCCAGACCCCGATAAAGAAAGCCCCCCAACCATGTATTTGTTTCCACCTCTTTACCGAGAGCTCTGCATTTTCCAGACCCTGATACAGAAAGCCCCCCACCAACCACCCACCCACCCCACCCACCCACCCACCCACCCCATCCACGTCACCACCACAACACCCCCACACTACGACTACCACTACCACTACCACTACCACTACTACTTCTACTTCTACTACTACTACTACTACTACTACTATTCCCACCACCACCACCACCACCACCACCACCACTACTACTACTACTACTGCTGCTGCTGCTACTACTACTACTACTACTACTACTACTACTTCCACCACCACCACCACCACTACCACAACAA
>CAJNIZ010039113.1:152661-183116 GCA_905231905.1 Symbiodinium pilosum | reverse complement strand
CTACAGTTACTAAGTAGGTTATACGTACAATGGACCTCCAAGTAGGCCTGGTTTAGGGAAAGCCCCAATGCAGTCTTTGTGACTTTAGGAGATGAGGATAAAACAGAGATTCTCTCGGGAGCTTAGCTGGGGCTCCTTGCGTGGGCACTGGGAATTTAGGGTTTGGGCTTCAGGGTTTGGGGAATGCACCGCATTATTCGCAGTCTAGACCCTAATCTCTAGCCCCTAAATGATGCAGTGGCTTCCGCTGTCTTTTAGTTTTTCCCGTCAACCCTATGCATCCTTAAATAAACACTATCCATCTATGTATATATATATATAGAGATGCTTGGTTTACTTTCCTTAACAGCTACGCAGTCTTATGAACCTCCTAAACCCTAAACCTTGAATTCAACCCCAAACCCTAAACCCTCAAGCCGAGGTATATACAAACTGCATAAGGCAGTGTCAACATGGAAATTCGCAGCAAACCCCACAGACCCCGCACAAAACTTTGGACCTGATCCGTCCGAAACCTCGATGATCCAACAGCCTTACAGGGTTGGGGTTTAGGGTTTAGGGTTTAGGGCATCCTAATTTCAAGTTGAGCTACACCCAATAAATAGGATTGAGAAACAGCCTCATTGAACGCACCTTCCAAAAGGAATGGTCCTCCACTCAGACTACGTCTCGTCAGACTTGCGCTTTCAGGCAGGTTTCGGCGTATCTTGAGCTGACCCCGCGCTTTAGGAGTTTCGGGTTAGTTTTGGGGGCTTGGGGTTTAGGGCTTAGGGCGTGGGGTCTAGAGCTTGAGGCTTAGTATACTGGGGATATAGAAGGATTAGAACGAGATAATGGCGGTCCTCTGAGAAGTCCACAAGGCTAGCTCTGATCAATAGGGTCCTATATCGTGTTTACATGAGGACGATGTAGGGATGCGAAGTGTATAGGCTTTAGGAACTCATCTTTCCTAAAATCAGGGGCCATTCTTGAGATATAAGCATATAATAGATGTGTATGTATCATATACCTATGTACAGATAGAACAAAGCCCTTCAGGCCAGTGATGTATGGCTTAAGCATGAGCCGTTTAGGGATTAGGCCTTGAGCCCTACAAACCCTAAACCCTAAACCCTTTATAACCCCAGCAAGCCCTTTTAACTGTACGCAAAAGTTTCAATGCGCACACGCCACCAGCCTCGCATTCGTAGGTGAAGTACGAGGGCCGGCACGTGGCCGACAACCAGGCCGTTGTTTTGCAGACGTTCGATTGCTAAGGCATATTTGGCGGGGGGGGGGATGCACAGCAGTAAACCATCTTCATACAGGATAAAACATGTTGGGATGGGGTAAGTTGGCATATCACTGGGCAGATTTACCGGTGTAAAAAATGGTGGTATCATTTGGGGTTAACGGATGAGGTGTTCAGAGGCCTCAAAATGTTTGACCTCCTCGCCCTAAACCGCTGATGTCCGCAAGGTTACGGCCCACGGTTATGCGGACATGATCGGGCCGCTTGATGCGGGCACCTACCAGCTTCCCAGTTGCAATGCGCAAAGAGGGCAGGAACATATTTATCTAACTATATAGACATATGTATACGTGGAGAGATAGGTGTGTCTCAAAATGGGAGCCTCGCGAATACCTACGTAGTACACAGCGGATTATAGGGCTCCCCAGCGAAGGTTAAGTAGCATAGATGTGGAGAAGCTCTCACATACGTGAAGACAAAAAAGTGCAGGTAATGAAGCATGTCATCTACTGGGGTCCTAGACCCCAAGCCCTAGACAGACTAAACCCTATGAACCCTAAACACTGAACCCCAAAGCCTACCCTTCTAAACCCTGTAATTTCCAAACCCTGTCCTAGCCTAAACCCATATACCTAAAACCCCTAAACCCTAAACCCTGTAATCCCCAAACCCTGTCCTAGCCTAAACCCAGAACCCTAAAAACCTCTAAACCCTAAACGGCGAGTCAGGTTCCAGGATTCGAGGGTTTTGGACATTGATTTGAAGGTCTGGAGGATTCAATTTGTAGATATGAGGTTAACCTAAACCCCAAAAGTATGTAAAATAATGGCCGTTATGGCTATTATTATGGGTTTAGGGCTATTATTTTACGTACTTTTGGGGTTTAGGAAGGGTTTAGGGTCTAGGCTTTGAGGTTCAGGGTTTGGGCTTTAGGGGCAAGGGTTTTATGGAACAAGGCTTGATGGACTTCGGGAGTCCTGACTGTCCAAGTAGGGTCTGGGGCTTGGGGTTCAGGGTTTGTTGTTCGGTGTATGGTTTCAGGTTAGCCTTTGGTGTCCGCCTAGCGTAAGGTGTATAAACATCATTCATAGACTCATGTAGGCAGCATCTACAGATTTAGAGCTCCAGGGTTGATGTTGGGCGGTTGGGCGCAGTTACTTTTGTTGGGGCTCGTTCGCTTCCGAAATCTAAGGTTTGCCTTTTGAAGAGGTTTCTAGGGGCACAGAATGGTACAGGGTATATTATAGGGCAACAAGCGGAGGGCCCATGCTTTTCACCTCAAGCTAAGTGCTATGGGATTGTGAGCCTAGATCTGCACATACTGTCATTGCGTCTAGCGTCGCGTTCTAGGGTCTGGGGCTGCTTGCAGTCGCAAGGGGTCCATGTAGCTGTATAGTATATACGTGGCTCCCAAAGTAATGATTTGGGAGCCCCTTTGGAACATATGTTTATGCCATATAGCTACATGGACTCTTTCGGACAAAAGGAATATGACGAGCTTCCGGAGAATCTTGGCAAACAAGCCGAAACCTCTATAAGCGCCAGTCTGTTGAAACTCTCTCCGCACATGTTTAAGGAAGGACTCATTCCTATCGAAGTTTAAACCCCAAGCCGAACCGTAAACCCTGAACCTTCAACCCTAAGCCCTAAGCCTGAATCCCTAAACCTTAATCCCTGAACCTCAAACCTAAACCCCAAGCCCCAAAGCGTAAATCCCAAACCCCAAGACCTGAACCCAAAACCCTGATCCCTGACTGAAGCATCGTAGGCTTTTGATGTACTACATCGCAGGTGCCGGATCGCCGCGGCGCCAAGCATACTTACCATAACCAGTGTAAGGTTTACCTGAACCCCCAAAGTATGTAGAATAATTGCCTTTTGGGCTGTTTTTAGGTGTTTTGGGCTATTATTTTACCTACTTTTGGGGTTCAGGTAGGGTTCAGACATTTCAGGGTTTAGGGTGTAAGGGGTTCAGGATACAGGGTACGTAACCCTTCAATCGTAGACCCAACACCCTAAACCCGTTGTTTCAGGGGATTATGGGGCAGGGAGAAGGGTTGAGGTTTGGGGCTTGGGGGACTGGTGATTTGGGATAAGAATAAGGAGGGGTTTAGGGTTTTAGGGTTTAGGGTTTGTGTTTAGGGATGTTACACTCAGGCGGGTTGCGCTTTTGGGGGCCTAGGGCACTAACACTCCAAAAGTAACCCGCCATTATATACTTTGGCAACGAGGCCCGGCCGATAACAAGCAAGAATGGTCCAAAAAGTTGGAGCTCAAAGATGCACGACAAAGTGTATCAGGCCCACCACCTCCAGTCTGAATTGCAGCAGCTGGAAGAGGCATGCGATGATGACTATGAGCCCTCGTCCTCTGCCAACCGCATTGAGACGCCAGGACCCACGATCGAGGAAGTCCTGAGCGGAGTGTGGTCAGCTCAGCTTTGGCGAAGTCAAAGCTCAGAAGCATGCGGTCTATAGTCTCAGGGCCGCATAGGGACGTCAATGATTGGCCCGCATTTTTACATATTCCGTTGCAAGGGGTATGTAACAGCGGCTTTCGCGACACGCCCCAACCCCTTGAGATTGAACGTGCTGAATTGTAGGTTCAGACAGCTACTGATGAACCCTAAACCCTAAACCCCTAAGCCCTAAAACTTACAAACCCTAAGCCCTAAACCCTACTAGGTAGGGCCCAGGCTTTACGACGAGTCAACAGTCGGGTTTAAAGTTTCACACCCCCCCCTACTCGAGTTCCCCTTTAAGTGGGGCTATTGAGGCAGGCTTGGAAGAGCAAAACAGTGCTGGGTTAAGGGCGTCACCAGAGTAGTATTTGATTTGGGGATACTAGGGTACCCAATGTAGCGTAAGATTATATCCTCCTTTTGGGGTATAGTATTTATATACGGAATATTATCTTACTAGGTTCAACCACCAAAAAAAAACGCTACTCAAGGGGTTTTGGCTTGCAGGATTTGCATGAGGTACTGTCAATATGAGCCTTCAAAAATGGGATTCTTGACAGTGGACATAGGGGATGCCATGAACCTACAGCAATTATCCAACAGTTGTAGTTAGACGGCGTTCGCACCCCTGAACCTTAAACCTTGAACCCTAAACCCGAAGCCGTCCTCAGCCTTGAACCCTAAACCCTAAGCCTTAAGCCTATACCCTCAAATTGAAACCCTGAACCCAAACCCGTGCAACCAAATTCAAGCAACCAAGCTCTGTGTTGACATGCCCTTGGGATGCGATTGCGCTAACTGTCACGATTAATTAGGCCTTTTACCTAGACCCTCCAATGTAGTTCCTGTTTGGGTTTCGTATATTTTTGGGGGTTACAATTCTTGTTAGGACTGCCAAAAAATTGCTACATTGCAAGGTTTAGGTATGGTTTAGGATTGACATGCCTGAGAGGCTTGAGGTTACGTGTACTGTTTGTATTTGAAATGTTTGGAAAGCTCAGTGTTTAGGGTTCGGTTCGCCGTGTGTATTCGAAATGCTTGGAGGGCATTAGCATACAAGGGTGTGGTATTTGGAGTGTAGGCTTTAGAAATCATCCCTAAACCCTAAACCCTCAAACCCTAAACCCTAAACCTTCTTCAGGGTCCTGGGAGATGCTTCTAATCCCCTGATTATGAAAGATTCGCCGCCTGATAACTAGTGAATCCTCCGCCTAATATCTGATTCTGTTATCTTCCAGGGGAAGTTAGAAAAACCCAAACCGTGAACCCTAAACCCGAAACCTAAGTGGGGGCTATGTTATAAGCGGATCAACAGAACGACCTCAGACCACCCCCGATGAGCTGCGACCACTTTCTGAGATATGGGGTTGGATCTAGAATTCCTTTGGGGACTTTATTTGGCACTCCTGTAGGAGCATTTGGAGCCCCCCTCAAACCCAAACCCCGAAACCCCAAACCCTAAATCTTTGCACCCCTAAGGGTCCAAGAACCCAAATAATAGGCTATATCATAGTATTGGGGCCCTAAAACCTAAAACCTAAACCCTAAACCCTAAACCCTAAGCCCTAAACCCTAAACCCTAAACCCTAAACCCTAAGCCCTAAATCTTCACACCCCAAGCTTAGGCCCACGGCCTTCCAGCTCTGTAGCAACTCGTTAGTCGACCTCCGCCTCATCTCGAAAGCGACGTACGCCTCCTGGGTCTTAGGTGGGTTGAGGGATTAGGGTTCAAGGCTTGGGGATTAGGGTTTAGGGTTTAGGGGTTTAGGGGTTTAGGGTTTAGGGTTTAGGGGTTTAGGGTTTAGGGTTTAGATTTTACGACGTAGGGTTTAGGGTCTAGGGCTTGAGATCTAGGATAGGATTTAGGGGTGAAGGAGGTATTGTGTCCTTTGTTGAAGGCGCTATAGGGATACCTATGGTTCAGCATGTGGGAGTGCTGGGATTAGGATGGTAACAGATTTAAGTTTCTAGGTATGAGTTCCCTAAGCCCTAAGCCCCTAAACCTATTGGATTGCTTTGGGGAACCTGCTTGTAGTACTTTTTGGGACTCCTGGTGTAGATGTTGGGGCTTAGAGGTTGGGATGTCGGGGTATCTGAGAAGAAACTTATGTTTTTGGTACATATGTATATATGTATGTATATATCTATGAGCTATAGTCTACACTCCTTAAAGGGAGATATATAGGGAAAGATATAGGGAACTACTATAGGGGTTACTAAGGGGAATACTAGGGGTTTAGATTATAGCTCATGTATATATATATATATGTATCTAGGTATGTTTGGATACAAGCGCATCAAGGCATTATTTGGAAACGCCAAGTGCAAGTCTCCCTGTGTAGAGATGTGAAGCCTGATGATTTTGTGCTGTGGTTTAGAGTGTGCATAGAGTCTTTAATACATCTTTTGTTTTAAAGATTGCTCTCTCTCTCTCTCTTTCTCGCTCTGTCTGGTGGATTTATATCAAGGGGACCGATATGTTTGAACGTGAACCTGTGTTTTTTGCTGTATTTCCCTCATGTTGATCGATATGGCCGGTCATCGTCGTGAGAGAAATCTCGCTGGTCATTTTTGAGACTTGGGTCTTTGCCCCACACAGCAGCGGTCCTTTGAGAGGTATTTAAGGGGGTGATTATAATTCCAAGTACCTATTAAAACTTGCCTGTAAGCGGGTATTACCTAACCCCAAACCTCTGGCTGAGCCTCCCATTTAGCAGTGCCCGCCACACCGAGCACAAATCCTGCATGATCCTAAGTACCCTACCTTGGGAACTATGGTAGGTCATGCAGATTTTTAGTATCAACAGTAGTTTCAGGTCCTTGAAATAGCCTGGCCCAGAATTGCAGAAGAAACTCAGCCACCGAGGTACGCCAACAAGACTGAAGAGTGGATGTGCACGTATGGAGCCGAGAATGGTCCTATCCTGGAAAGGTCAGTTTTGTTGTGTGTTTTTTTAGCTTGGATACCTCCACCCAAAATCAGCTCCCCATGACAATCGTATGACGCTTGCAGGGCCTTTTGTTGTGTCCAGACTCTGTGGTTGTAAAGTTATGCTACAATACCTCAATAATCATATACTTACCCAAAACCTGTACTACAATTACTATTACCCAAATCCCAAGTACCTAATTATTGCGTACATGGACCCTCCGGGATATGTAGCGCCTTGCATCGGGCGTTGCTTTGGGGCTTACGGTTTAGGGGTTCAGGGGCCTTGGAGGTGTTGTTTCAGGTTTGGGGACTTTGTGCCTGTGGGCTTAGAGTTCAGCATTCGGGGTGTAGGCCTGTGGGTCAAATTTACGGAATACACTCCTCCCGCACGTCCAAGCTTGGATACCTTGATGGCTAAATGCTAAACCAGTACCCTACAACCCTAAACCCCGTATCAACATCTACTTGGGCCACATCCAACAGGTGCATGGAGGCTTGTGCTTGCAAATAGGTTGAACAGCTGCTAGTGCGTAGGGCTTCTAGTGTTCAGTAGTTCGGGGCTTTAGGGTTTTAGTTTTCAGGAGTTCAGTCACCCTAAACCCTAAACCCAAACCGCGTTTTTAGGTTTTAGGTTTCTGCAGCTTTAGCGTATGGGAAAGCATCTGCTCGAACGAGACAAGCTGTTTTTGTTTGAGCTTGGGTCTCAATGTTGCATCTGATGTGTTTTAGGCGTGCCAACTAGTACAAAGGACCCCAACTCCTAACCCCTAACTGAAAACCCAAAGCCCTAAACCCATTATAGTAGTTTCCATGCTTCCATTATCCCAGTATTACCCCTATATCCCCCCCTATACCCCCTGAAACAAAGACTACGGGAGTCTGAGGGGCTACACAGATGCGTGGTATATTGTCAATGGAGGAAAGGTTGGATCACCTTTATTAAGTCCCCAAACAAACCAAGGACCCAAATGATAGGGTTTTAGGGCCCAACTACTATGATATGAACGGTATTTGGGACCTAAAGCCCTGTTGTTTGGGTCCTTGGAACTTTAGGGGTCCTTAAAGGTTTGGAATTCATCTTTAAGCTCCTAAAGTCTTGGGACTTAGGGAACGCAAGGGTCCAAGTACCCAATCATCATACACCTTCCCCGCTTTAGGGTTTAGAGTTTAGGGCTTAGGCATTAGGATTATGGTTTGGGGTTTAGGTCCAAGTACCCAATAATCATACACTTACCCAAAACCTGTACTACAATGACTATTACCAAAGCCCTAAGTACCCATGGAGCCTTAGGGAAAGTTTTGGGGCCTTGGATTGTTCAAGATTTTCTCTATCAACCCTTAAGTCCTATATAGGCATCACGTAAGGTTTGGGACCCTGAAGGTTGCCTCCATCAACCGCAGGTTTTGAGGGTTTTAGGGTTTTAGGGTTTAGGGTTTGGGGTTTAGGGTTTAAGGTTTAGGGTTTAGGGGTTTAGGGTTTGAAGGGTTGACATTCTGAGGAGCTTTGACAACTTGGATACTTCTCGTACTGCCCCGCCCCCCCCGCTTTTACTACCTTGAGTTGCCTGGGTACCTCCAAATATCGAAAAGCTGGGGGGAAGGAGTATGGAGGGTTCCATAGGGTTAAGGTTTTAGGGTTTCGGGAACCCATGACTGGAGCCCGAATCTGAGATGCCTATATAGAGCATAGATTAGCAGGAGGCTTTTTGAACGCCTACGAATCAAATTCACCCTTCTCGTAACACTCCAATCTAGTGGAAACAAGTCTTCATTACAGCTCTTGCGAGGAATCATGGTTACAGCCCTTCTGGAGTGCAAGCCGCAGATGTGAAACAAGAGGATTTTGGCATCCTATGTATCCCGGGCGCCTACAACCGAATGGAAATGAGCATGGAAGATGATATGAACACTGGGTTTGCATGGGGTTTAGGTGGGGCTCTGTATCAGTTACCTTTCCGGAGAGGGACCTGTGGTTATACTTGTAGCCATTTGATGGTCATATAGGGTCTGCCTTTGTGGATGTTGGGGGAAGCCAAGTCTCCTTACCATTCTGATGCAGAGCATGTTCGCTGGGTCGTCCGGCTTCAAGGTTAGCTGATAGATTGGGGCGTAGGTCGTAGATAGCTTTGCTCCGGCCATGGAGTTTGGCAACCTTGGGTGGGTGAACCCGATGAGTGCCGATCCGGGCGGAGGGTTCGGAGGTGTTCCCAAGGATGACATTTGGGGCCATCCTAAGCCGGGCGGCTTTGGGGGAACTCAGATGGGTGGTTCCCAGGTCCCGGGGATGATGTCTCCAGCCCCGCAAGCGCCGCAAGGCCCCAATCCCTACCAGCAGCAGTATGCCCCAGAGCCAAAGGCGAACATGGACAGCTTCTCCTTTCAGCCGAATCCACCAACGGTGGTGTCCTCCGCCCTCCCCCCGCAGCAGCATCAACCTCCGACAAGACAGGCACCAGCCTTCCAGGAGACGTTCGGTCAGCCCCCACGCCCCATGCAAGGGTCTCAGGACTTCCGCTTCGGGATGCAGCCCGAAGCTGTGCGGGGCTTTGAGGCAGAGGGCCGGGCTGTGAATCCTGGTCCTGGGCAATCTGGCCTGCCACAGCAGCCGCGGCAGGAGACGTGGCCACAGACACCACCAAGCTTTTCAAACCAGTATGCGCAGCCTGGCGAGAGGATGCAGGGCTGGCAACCGCCCATGCATACTGGTTCGCATACGCAGCCTAGCGATAGTCTGCAGGGTTGGCAACAGCCAACGCATAGCGAATTTCCAGGACAAGGGCCGCAGGGACAGTTCCAGCCCCCACAGGGCCAGTTCATGGCTCCACAGCCTGGTTTTCCACAAGGTACGCAGGATTTTCCCGGCGCCCAGCAGGCTTCCTTTGCACAGCCCGGACAGATGGGAGCCTTTCAGCCATCCATGCAGCCACCGCAGGAGACAAAGCAGTGCACCTGTGGACAAACCGCAGCCCTGCTTACGGTGAAGAAGGAGGGCCCAAACATGGGCCGCAACTTCTGGAAGTGCGCCAGCTGTGGGGCATTTGACTGGGCAGATGAGCCGCCCCGAAGTGGCCAGCCCAACCAGCTTCCACCCCAAGTAGCCGATGGGCCGCCATGCTTTTGCGGCCAGCCCAGTTTAGGCCTTACAGTTCGTAAGGATGGCCCGAACCAAGGTCGACCCTTCTATGGCTGCGCGCAGCGCGGCTGTCAGTTCTTCCAGTGGGGAGATGAACAACCACCACCCCCTGGGCCCCCATGCCTGTGCGGCGTGGCGAGCGCACAACGCAAGGTGGCGAAGGAAGGCCCCAACAAAGGCCGGCCCTTTAGCGCCGCGGCCTCAGCTTGTGATAGGATGGGGGCTTAGGGTTCCGCAACCCCAGAAACCATGGTTCTGATAGAGTCCTTATTATGGAGGTTTCCGGTTAATTATCAAATCCCCTCGTCATCACTTCAGCTTCTATAGAGAGAGATCTTCCCTGATGTTTCAGCTAGAGATCACACAGTCCAAAGTCCAAAGACTTGTAGCTAAGGCGGATCCTGTACTTGGATTCAGATGGCGATGGATTTAACAGGACACGAAACCCTACCTAAACCCTATCCACGGGCAGTCCATTGTGCACATTTCAAGGCAGGTAGATCCCCCAAAAATCTCCGAGATGGGACAGACCTTCTGAATAACTTCTAGGTTCCCTTCTGAGTACCTATGAAGTGTCCTCCTTTCGGGGATCTATCCTAAACCCTAAACCTTAAACCCTAAACTTCCAAAACCCTGCACCCTGAACTCCTAAACCTTCAAATCCTAAACCCTGAACCCTACACCCGAAAACCCGAAATTCCTAAACCCTTCAGCCCCCAAACCCCAACGGGGGGGTCCCCCAGGCATCTACCCTAACAAGAACCTACTTCTGGCAAAGAGGGTAAAGGTGTTTAGGCTTTAGGGTTTAGAATTAAGGGTTTAGGGTCGAGGATTTATGGGTTTGGGGCTAGGGTCTAGGATTTAGGGTTGAGGGTATAGGGTCTAGGATTTAGGCTTTAGGGTTTAGTGGTTTAGGGTCTAGGGTGTAGGGTGGCAGTGTAACGCCTTGAAATTTAAAGGCTTCTTTATAGCGGGCCTTTGCTGGTATCCCCTAAGTAAAGTGCTTTAACACATGGGTATAGCAACTATATGAGTTTTCGAACTATATGGCTTTAGGTGTTGAGGGTTTGGGGTTATGCATTGTTCTCAAGATTATGGGCCCCTTTTGGTGAAGGATTATATTACGCCACCTACTATCTAGGAGTACCACAACGGGTCCCTAATTCCAGGAACTACCCACATGTACATAGTGCTTATATCCCAAGGTTCTTAGTGTGGCGCCTGCATAATTACCAACATAATGGTGGTATAGGGTTCCGTAATTGGAACTCAGAATGATGTCAGTATTTATTCAGGCCCTTTACTATCCAATTCTAAACCCTGCTTACTAAAAAGCTATGAGATTCCCTACGGTCCACTCTAAGGTCTGTGCCCGAAAGGCCTGCGATTTCTTTGCCTGGGGTGACGAGGCTGGATGAAGTTTAGGGTTGGGGTTTTAGGGTTTAGTGCTCGGGGTTGGGTGTTTAGGGTTTGATGTTTAAGGTCAAGGGTGGGCTGAATGGTTTACGGTCTGGTGCCCGGGGTTTGGGGTTTGCGGATTTGGGGCATTCTGCTAGGACATGATGGTAATGCCAAACCCTAAAACCTACGAGGCAATTAGTTTTACGGTTCCTCGATGTCTCTGCCGGGCTCCTAGCAGACCAACTGCTGCAACATTCTGTTGATACTCAAAGCCCTGCGTGACATTAGTATACTTTAGTACCTGATTACCTAGGAATACGGTTCTTAGGATCATTCAGGATTCTTAGTATCCACCGGTGTGGTGCTAGTCCTACGCTTATCATCATCTTCGTCAATATCTTCTTCCTTCGGGCGTTTATTACTTCATTGTCCTTTGTTTTCTTCTTGGGCTTCAGCTCTGGATTTGGCACTGGAGTTTCTGTCACATCGCTCTGATAATGACAGTCATTGCTACAATCTGTCTTCACATGGGAATTTCTCAGAAAATCCTTTCAAAATGTTGAGCCCTAATCCCTAAACCCTTAACCCTTAAATCCAATCCCTACCCCCCTAATCCCTCCGTCATCTTCGTCGACTGCTGGGATCCCCTAGGCCCCCCCCCTTTTTCTGGGAGGGGCGACCCAAGGGATCCTGGAGGGAAGAAGGGATAGCAATGGGATCATAATATGGCTTAGAGTTTAGTGTTTATGGTTAAGGGTTTAGGGTCCTTGTGGGGGATTTTTTGGGAGTTTTTGCATGCCAGAGAAAAGCTGGCAGAGGCTAGGCAGCCCAGGCGACTTGCCCTTGTCCTTTTTGTTGTATACCCTCATGCCATGAAGGGAGCCCCTTAAAGTCTTAGTTACTCGTGTTTGAACGCCCTGTAAGTTGTGAACACCGTGAACCACAAACCCCACAGCCCTAAACTCTTCAATCCTAAGCGTGTGCAAACAACAGTCCAAGCGAGCTGGATTGAAATCCTTGCTCTTCAAGTTCTAGGGTTTATGGAGTAGGGTTTAGGGATCGGGATAAGGCCTCAAACCCTGAGCTCAAAGCCTTAACGTAAATAGCGTAGACCACCACAAGCTCTCGTGGGACTTGTCCAAAGAGCCTTGACTGGTCCTTCTACATGAACCCCATGATTTAGGGTTCAGGGTTTAGGATTTAGGCTCCCATAGTGCGTGTATGTGGTGGTTTCCAGAAAAAGGGGACTCCCGCTGTAGACCTCAGATGACTGTAATCCGGACCTTCGAAAACGAATCTCTGTTTTTGGGAATCACCCACACATATACACACGTTATGCCCTAAACCCTTAATCCTAAAGCTTTAACCCTAAATAAACCCTTAACCCCTAAGATTGAACCCTCAACCCTTACAGTAACCCTAAACCCTAACCCTTCTATTTCTTACATCCCTAGGATCTCTATGAGCAAATTTGCTCGAAAAGCCTTGCGCCCTGAACCCTACACATCCCTAGGTAGAAGGGTGCCTTTTATGGGGGCTGATATAGGGCATGTAGGGTTCTAAGGGCAGGGATATATTGTATAGGGTTCTATAGGGACATGGAAGGTTTTAGGGAGTATGGTTTGGGTTTCCCAAAATTCGTTGTAGTTTTTTGGGGTCTCTATAGCAATGATTATCAGATTTTGGGGTCTATAGTGGGGTTCCCTTATTATGGAAAGTTACCAGTCTGAATAACTAACCAAAGTTACTATTCCCTAACAATCTGTATAGATGTATTATTCATGGAATATAATCCCTAAAGCCCTGCTCTAATTACCATAAGTTGGCCCCTACATTGACCAAGGACCTAACCTCGAAACTGTAAATCTTTGCCGTGGAGGACCCCAATGCAAGAGGCTCCCTACCAACTCCGGCGCGCGCTGCGCCGAGGGGAGGCGTTTTGGGCCATTATTTTACCTACTTTGGTGGTTTAGATAAACCTTAGGGTGTTTAGGATTCAGGGTTTGGGCATGTTTTTAGGGGTTTGAGGTCTGAATGATGGCAAGTTATCACTTGCAAAGCTATTGTGCTGGAGAATGGATCTCAAATGAGCCATAGTCTAAAGTCCTAGTATCCCCCTGAATCATCCCCAATAGTAGTTCCCTATATATAATCCCCTCTATAACCCCCGGTTGAGGAGTTGATACCATAACTATATGCAAACCTTACAAAACATCGAAAATACGTATATTCAAAAACCCAGGCCCCATGACAAACCCTTCTGCTAGATGATGGCTCAGATATCTTTGAATGAGTCTCTGCAGGCCGACCTATAGCGGAGAGTCATCTCTGCATCTGTTGCTCGAAAGGGTCTTGTAAGGAGGGACCACTCCACTTTGAATTGTGGGCGGAGGAAATTTTGCTGCAAACCCACCATCCATGTGAGCTATGGTCTCAACTCCTAGTATGCCCCTTAATAACCCCTACGGTAATCCCCTATATAATCCCGTATATATGTCGCCCCTTTAAGGAGTTTAGACTATAGCTCGAATACCCTATAAGTAATTTCCTGCAGCCAACGAAGCACGGCTTTGCAACTTTTAGAGCGTTGGCTATCTGCCGGGCAGCTTCCTGCCAGCGCCGGGTTTAGGGTTGATCTTCTTGGGTTCTGTAATTCCGAAAGCTCAGCCACAGGGATAACGAAGAAATCCAAAACAGCCAAGAGTTGTCGCACCCACCGAGCAGGAAGCGGCCCCTGCAACCGCAGAACTATCAGCGTTTCCAGCGCCAAAAGATACAGAAGCATGGCGGCGCACATGCTGCTTTGATTAAGGGCCTAGACTGTGCCCATAACGTCAGGTTGCTGTGCTACTATGACTACGTGTCTTAATTAATGATGCTATGTGAACCGTACGATATTACCCAGCCACCCCCCCCCCCCCAGCAGCAACAGCTCGCGCTGGAGCCAGCGGCAGCTGACTGCGGGGTGCGCTCGGAGAACCTATGCCGCGGAGCGAACCCTAAACCCCAAACCCTACATCCTTCATAAGCCCTCATTCCCCTGCAAATCGCTTTAATGATAGGGGAACCTTGGTTGGGGGTGCTAGAGCTGTACTCCTTCACAGTAAATCAGGAAGCCCGAAGATGTCGCAGAAACAGGGACCATAGGGGTTTAGGGTTTAGAGTTTAGGGTTTAGGGATTGGGGTTTAGAGCTGGGGGTTTAGGGCTTAGGGTTTAGGGTTTAGGGTCTAGGGTCTGGGCATGGTACGGCATGTGGGAGTTTCTCAAAGCTGTTCCCGTTCAATCCTTCGGAGGATTCTTATCGAATCCCTAGATATATCTATATGTATATATACATGACTTGGCGGATAGTTTTGTCCTATGTACATGTTTCTACATTGCGGAGGACGCGGAGTACTCAGAAGCTCATTTCCNNAATAAACTTAAACTTCTTTAATTGTTACAAACGGAGGACTTCAGGCCTCTTGCTGGTGGAGGAGTCTCCGGGGGAGGGGGGTTGGCCTATCTTGAAGCGCAAAGATGGCATGCGACGAACTTTCCGCCCGCCGCAGTATATATCTATATACATGTCCCTAGGTCCCTATAGGCTCCTTAGGGTTTAGTTAGGAGCCTGAGCATAAAGCTTCTGCTGTTAAATCCCTCCTCTCTGGGGATTGGTGCTTGAACTGGGATAACCCAGACCCATGATCAAGAAACTCTCTGGCCTCCTAGGGATTATAATAGGGATCCTCATCTTAAGCCCCTTAAAAGGTGGGGGGATATTAATCTGGGGTCTACATTAGGACATCCCTACTTATTGCTTTGGCACTTGTTCTTTTTGGCTGGCTGACGTCGCATTACTTATGCTCAAGACCACGACGCTGCGGGCCCAGAGTTCGCAGAAACCACCCTAAACCCTAAACCCCTTAGCCTCAGACCTTGAACCCTAAATCCTGTCGCCCTTGGGTCGACCCTACAGTATTCCCTGTAGCCCCTCTAGTTACTGGTGCTTAAGGGGGCTTTGGGGAGTGAATACAGGAACTATCAGGGTTTAATGTTTAAGGTTTAGGGTATAGTGTTTTGGGTTTAGGGGTATGTATATATGTGTAGGGATTATATAGAGGATCTACTCTCGTAAGCAAGAGTAAGTCTAGAGATGTTGCTTTAAACCCTAAACCCTTAACTACCACAGAATGGCCACCCTCCAGCCTAAACCCCGAGCCCCAACCCTAAATCCTACATGCTTACTGAGAGGTAGTGGATCTGATGCCGGTGGCGGAGTTTGCCGGGGCCTTGAGCTGTGTGGAGATTGATTAGGGTTTAGGGGGTACGGTTTAGGGTTTAGGGGGTACGATTTAGGGTTCAGGGTTTAGGGTTTAGGCTTTGGGGTTTAGGAACATGTGGTCTTCTCGTGGACACCTCGGCGTTTTGCCGGTGTAGCTTGAAATCTCCCAAGAGGCCACCCTGGCTCGAATTCAAATTTCATCGACACAGTGCGTAGTATTGACTAGGGAATGATCCCTAAAGCAATCACAATAGATTTCCGTATAATGGTCTTCTTGACAACCCAAAACCCAAAAGCCTTAAACCCCTAAAACCCTAAACCCTCTAAACCCTGAGCTCTTAACCCTTAAACCCTAAACCCCAAACGCTAAACCCTAAATCCAAAACCCTGAACCCCAAACCCTAAACCCTTAACCCCAAACGCTAAACCCTAAATCCTACACCGTAAATCCTGAGCCCTTAACCCTTAAACCCTAAACCCCAAACCCTAAACCCCAAACCCTGAACCCTAAACCTTAATTCACGCTACCATCCTGGCCTTGGGGCCCAACCCCCCTCCGTTCCACTCCAACCGACGGTGTCCGGTTGGGAGTTGTTGAACCCCCAAAAGTAGGATTTAGGGTTTAGGGTTCTGAACTCCCCAAAATGACCCCAATATATACCCTATAATCCCTATTGAACCCACTATAGTAGTTTCCATTTTCTTTTCCATTATCCCAATATAACCCCAATATATACCCTATAGAAGAATAGTCTTCAAGGCTAGCTGTGGGATTTTTTGGGTGCTAGCATTTTGCGTACTTTTGGGGTCCGGGTAGGTACACTATGGCCCGGAATTCGCTTAAACGAGCCTGAAAGGGATCCCAAAAAGGTATGTAAGATTCAGGTTTTGGGGCCCATGGTTCTACAATTGTTGGGGTTCGGGTCCGGCTTAGCAGTAGCAGTAGCTTCAGCGCCCTTTGGGGGTGAGGCCTTGCTGTGTGGTAAGTCAGGCATAAGCCAGCGAAGACCACCTAAACCCGCCATTTGGGCTGTTTTTTAGGGTTTAGGGCTACATTCTACATACTTTTCGGGGTCCAGGTATAGCTCAAACGGATGTTCTCAATATTCCCTTGTTCAGCGCCACTGCACGATTTCAACGTGCTCTACGGCTGACCGCTCGGCGTCAGCGCAGAACCTCAGCCCCGCAAACATAGCCCCTACATAATCAGAATCCCAAAGCCTGAACTCTTGCACCGAGCCCTAAAGCCTAGCCCGAAGCCTTAAATCTTACAAAAGTTCTGACCCAAAATTAGGGCGACCCCAATCTAGACCCCAACATCTTGTAATCCCAATTGAAGGGTCCCCAACAAGGTATCCCTCATGTTTGAAAAACCTAAACCCTAAACCCTAGATAATTACTGAGGCTTCAATTGCAACCAGCCGGGACACTGGGCTAGCAATTGCCCAAACAAGGCCCAGGGCATAGGGTGTAGGGTTCAGAGGCTCAGAAGTGTAGTAATAGTCATAACCGCTATAGTAGCAGTACTCATCATACACAAGGCATAATTTTTGTGTTTGGGGCTTAGGGTTTAGGTTTTTGGGTTTAGAGGCTCGGAAGTGTGGTAATAATAGTAGGTAAATCCTTTGGGTCAACAGGTTCTGGGTTTTGGGTCTAGGGGTTTGGGGTGTAGAGGTTGTGCATTTCTGTCTTTTGAGATGGCAGGTTTGGGTCTCAGGGCCACCCTAGAAAAAAACGGATTTTGGTAAGCCAACCTCTGGCATCAGGACCCTACAGCTATCACAGGAAACATAATGGGCCGTAAATCCTAAACCAGAATCTCTTGTGGCCAGTTGCAAGCTGCCTCCTCTCTCCCCCTAGTAGTTATGGTGGTGCAGTCCAGTTGGGGATGCTACTGGCCAATAGAGAGTAAGATTATGTCCTCCATCTTACTACAGAATTTGGCAAGAAGCATGTAGTCTTACTTGGCTCATCCATCACAGAACGCTACTCACATGATTTGTTCCTTCACACTTTGTCCCTCAACCCTAGACCCGAGCTTCAAATTTCGCATGAAGAGCGAGGCTGCAGCAAACTCATGAACTCTATGGCGAGAAGATTTCATGCCCAAACCCCAAACAGTAGGTCGTATTATGTGCGTAGAGATCAAAGCTGGGCAGTCATTAGCGAAGAACGCGGGCTAGGGCACGAGCTTACAACCCCAAGGCCAAGATCCTAGTTTAAGACCTTAACTCGAAACCCCAAAACCCAACCCCAAGTCCCGCACCCTAAAGCCTAAACCTCTAGATCCTGTAAGAGCCCCTATCTCTAAACCAAGTAGGAAGAGCTCTAGTCGTATCCATGTAAGATCCTAAGCCATTTACAATTACAACTACGATTATAGTGGTGTTTGGCAATATGCCTACGTAATCCCTCAAGCCTAAATTGTCATTCTCTTTATTGTTTGATTGTCTATTTGTCTCCTCGAAACCTTCTAGAATTGTACTATGATCGACAAGACCCTAGACCTTGATCCCTACTCTAGAACCTCAACCCTAAAACACCCTTTAGAAGGCGTCATGCCCTTGTAAATCCCTTATAACTATGGTATAATGCTCGAACCCGAATCCTAAGCCCTCAGCCCTCTCTAGACCCTAAACTGTTACTAGCCTGGAAATCTCTAAGCAGCGCTAAACCCTATACACTGGACCCTATAAGTATGCTACCCTAGACCCGAATCCCCAGTCCCACGCCTACACCCCGAACCCTAACCCTCTATTTCTAAACTCGACCCCCCAAATTCCAAACACCTTAAACCTAACCCCCCAGCCTTAACCCAACATCCTAAACCCTAAACCCAACACCCTAAACCCAACACCTAAACCCAAACCTTTTCCTGGAACCAGGCTGCGGCGCCTGGCAAGCGTGGGCGAGGCCGTGGGCGTGGCGGCGGCCGGGGACGAGGGCGCAAGGCGGGGAGGAAGAAATCCGTCACGATGGAACCCTAAGGGTCCAAGTACCTAATAATCATATACTTACCCAAAACCTGTACCATAATTACTATTACCCAAAACCCAAGTACCTAAATATTGGGTACATGGACCCTCTGGGGAAGCTTCATAGCTTTAGGCCCTTTAAGCCGGGCAATTTAAAGCGACCTCACCCGACCTCACCCTAAATGGTGGTTTATTTAGGGAACATTACCAACATGGCCTTAAACTAGGTATTGAACTTATTCTAAGTTACACGGTTTAAGTTTTGGGGTTAGGGTTTAGGAGGGGGGTTGAATGGTTGTGCCTGTATGTTCCACCTAGCTGGTTTGGGGGTGTCATAACCGTGTAGCATACTCTAGACGTATAACGGTTGTAGGGGCATAATGGAGAATCATTTGGACAAGGATATGCCATTCAAGCCTGAGTAGTTGAAGACCTCAGCCCCTTTGATCCTCACCCCCCCTAGTACTGCCGCCCCCAGGATCACACTCAATTGAGTTTGGGGGTACTATCCGGGGGAGGGGGGGGGTGGAGTGGTAGCAGCTCAACCCATGATAGTATAATGTAACCCAAGCAATTTTCTGCCTCCAAACCATAAACCTTAATCCCATAAGCCTAAACCACAAACCCGAGCCCAAACAATATTCTAAACAAAATGGGGCTGCTGCATCAGGATCAACCTTAAGCTTCTGGGAACCAAGTGCTTGGGATTGCTAATCTGACCGAGGGAATAAGGGGATATAGAAGCGGTTTAGGGTTTAGGATTAGTAGGGAGTATTCCCTTAGTCCCTACTTACCCTAAGTTTGCTTTTTAGATTGAGGCATGTTTTATGCTATCAGCTTTAGAGGACCTTTGCGGGGGGGAAACCTTTCATGACAGTGAGTCAGGGTTCGCAGGTCGTGCCTGTATGGGTTGTGCTGGCAGCTCGTCCCCAGGGTTTGGCATTTAGGGGTTAGGGTTGTGGAGTAGGAACAGATGTCAGTGTGTAGGATATCGGGTACAGAGTTTAGGGTTTAACGTGCATGCGCACGAACATAGGGAGGGGTGTGTACACGACAGTACCATTCGCCCTATTACCCGAGTTGGGCCACAAGCCGTTTGGGGTTCGTGGAGTCCCCCAAGAGCTGGCATTGAAGTCTAGACTCTAAAGCTAGCATCGTAAATCCTAAAACCTTGTACCCGAAATTTTCAGACCCTAGTGTTTATTAATGTATTTCGTTATATGGATGGTTGGAGAAGCCCTGGACCACTCAGGAGCTCAACAGCGCTGTGATTCCTAGGATATGAGGGTGCCCCAAAATTTGGGCACTAGGTGGGTTATAAGGGATAATGGGGTATCTAGGGATATATAGGATTTAGGGACATTAAGATCACGGTTTTGGGGTCCCTGTAATGCGGACTACGTATAGTATGTGGGGTCTGTATTAGGGCCCCCTTTTTCGGGAAATGACCATGACGAACTCAAGGCGGTGCAGGATTTCTTCCATCAGTTTTTATCCCTAAGGGTCCAAGGACCCAAATAATGGGAATTTAGAGCCCGAATACTATACTATGAATTGTATTTGGGCCCTAAAACCCGTTTATATGGGTCCTTGGACCTTTAGGGTATGGGTATTTTTGCAGGGCTTCGAGTCATCAGGCACCACACGGCTCAGGCGACTTCGATGATGCTGCCTGGTATCGGTTCAGAACGATACACTCTCCCCAACTAACATGGAAACCCATAGGGCCGCCTTTTAGAGGGACTGTAGTCTTTATAGGGCCCTTTTTGGGTTTCCATGTTAGTTTCCGGGAGTGTAACTTTACAATACCCTAAGGGTCCAAGTACCCAATAATCATATCGTATACTTACCCAAAACCTGTACTACATTTACTACTACCCAAACCCTAAGTTGGTTGGGTACATGGACCCTTAGGGATAATTCTCCCTGCAGGTCTGTGAACACTCGGTTGATAAAAGAGCTCCTACACCACCCTACGTCCCTGGATTCCGAACATTTACCATTTCCAAGGCTCCTTTGTGGGTAGTACCCAAAAGCCCATGACAAACCCCAAAAAGGAATTACACAGGAGTGCTTAAGTATTTTTCGGACCCAAGCTCCAAACGCGAAGGTTTGAACACTAAGCCATAGGGCGGGCAGTGCAAAGTTTGCTCCATCATGAATCTCTGGGGGGCGTTCAGCCTAAGTGTATGTGTGAAGCTTAAAGTTCCCCCTAAGTAGATAGAGTATGACCCAAAGCCATATTCTATCTACTTAAGGGGGACTATACGCTATAGGGGTGGCCATGGTGTTGGTAACCCCAACCCTCAACCGTGCAACCCTGGGACTATCATATGAGCCATAGTCTACTTTCCTTACAGATGGCTACCTACATAGGGGGTTAAATAGGGAGCATTATAGGGGTTATTAAGGAGGCTACTAGGAGTTCAGACTATAGTCGACATGCGTACCCTAAACCCTAAACCCTAAACCCAAAACTCATAGTAGAGACCTGATTTGGAGTTGGTGTTGCCAAGACCCTGTTGTTATTGTGGCTCCTCCTTCAGACTTCGCATCTCGAACGTAATTACAAAAGATGTCCGAACATAGTGTAGAAGCCGAGAACCTTGCCAGCCGTGTCCGCCAATAACTCGTCTATAGCTGCACTATACTTGCAGGGTCCAGGGGGCCTAGAAAGCATACTTACAGCCCCTGTCAGGCACATAGTAACTTTAGATATCACCATTACTAAGCTTCTTACGAAGTCATCCTTTTCTTCAGACTAGACCTGTAAACCCTTAACCCCCAGACCTTTAAAGCTGTAACCCGTAAACCCCTAGCCCCTAAAGCCCTAAACCCTTAAACCCTCAACCTCTCGACCCTGCACCCCAAGCCCCCTACATGTCATATCAGCCCGGTATGGATTGCTGACTGAGACATGAGAGGGTTAGGGTTTAGGGGTTTAGGGTTCAGGGTAGCCGGAGTATTCCTTACTGATGAACATCTTGTATTCATTCGCGCGAGAATGTCAGTGAGAATGTCAGTGTAGTATGAGGCCCTACGGAATGTGGATGGTGGATTCTGGTAAGTTATAGTATATAGGCACGTAGCAAAGCAAGCGGCTGGACAAAAGATGCTGTGGCAGGAGCTTCTCGATGGCGCTCGCAAAAAGCTCCGGAGCCACAACGTATTGGTGGAAATGAACGCCGCTTTTTGTGAGCTTCACAGTCGCTTAATGCAGGTGTCTTGCTTCCCTGGAGAAACCCGGGGAAGCCGTGAAGCCGGATTCCGTTGCAAAGATGTTCGTACTTTGCACGCGAGAAATGCGATGGTGCTTCCGGAGGCTCGAGGAAGGAGCTGACTGCTGCCCTGGGGGGGGTTTTAAATATATGCTATTGCCCAAAACCCAAGCACCTAAGTATTGGGTACTTGGATCCTAAACCCTAAACCCGATATACCATATATCCCCACACCTCCCTAGACCCTAAACCCCTTAAAGAGACTCAAGAAACAAGATTTTCCCCTACGTTGCAGGCCTCCGCTGCTTTCGTCCAACGTTTGGCTTTCTTGACCTACTTGAAGCTGCAGTTCCCGACAGAGAAGCCCTTAAAGTAGTATAGCTCTACGCTCATGATACAGGAGTGACCGCACGAATTATTTCTTCTGGGTTGCTGTCAAGGAACTGAAATTAAGTTACTAGAATAACGAACCTCTGTATTATGTACAAAGTACCCGTATCAGGGTAATTTAGTTCTAGGTCCTTAACAGCAACTCTAAACCTAAACTCTAAACCCTAAGCCCGAAACCCTAAATTATAAACCCTAAACCCTAATCCCTAAACCCTAAACCCCAAACCCTGATCCTTTGCATCCATAATTCCTGAGGATCCCTGTGAAGAGTACTATAGTAACGATGCAGCAACAGCTAGAAAGCCGGTTGCCCAGGATTCAGGACACTGTTGAGGTTTAGGGTTTAGGGCTTAGGGTTTAGGGCTTAGGGTTTAGGGTTAAGGGTTTAGGGCTTGGGGTTTAGGGTTCAGGGTTCAGGGTTTTGGTTCCTCCAATCTCGTCTTATTGGGGGGTGGGGGGGGGTTCATGAAGGAGAGCCACTAGGAATTCGGGGTACTGGAGTTAAAAGGGAATCGAGGGGGCCTCTTCTACAACTTTACGCAGAGTATACGCGACCCTCAAGCCTTAGCCCTTAACTAACCCTAAACCCCTTAACCCCTGAACCCTTACCCCCTGAACCCTAAACTCCACACCCTAGAACCAACAACAACACTAATATAGATAGATAGGTAGACAGATAGATAGATAGATAGATGAATAATAAAAATATATACTATATACCTACCCTGAGCCCTTGACCCCAAACCCCATAAACCCTAAACGCCATACCATGAGCTCAGGGATTCGACGACTTTCCAGATGCAGGGGCACGTTACGCGCCCTTCTGAGGCGCGTTCAGCGATGTGAGGTTCAGGTAGGGCCCATTGGGACCACAAGTGGGACAACGCTAAACCCTAAATCCTGAAGCGTAAGCCCCTAAACCCTAAATCCCTAAGCCCTAAACCAGACCCTTTAAGAACGCCGGGTTCCTTTTGGGGTCTCTCATATTCATGGTTCTCTAGGAACTTGCGCTAGGGGTGCTTGGCCGGCTAGGGGCACTTAGTCAGTAAATGAAAGCTATTGTTCAGGGTTTAGGGTTCAGGAGTTCAGGTTTTAGGGTCGGGGGGGGGACTTAGTATCTAAGCTAATATGGGGAGTTAGCTCGGGTCATTACATGGTTTCTCGGGTTATGATATGTAGACTGGCGAAGTCTCACTGACCCTCCAAGCAGCCTTCTGCTGGGTCTCTTGGGAACTCCCGAATGTACTGGTGACTGACTGACTGGAGCTAATCCGCCAACTCAAATCGTGACCACAATGGGAAAAAGTAATGATGACTGAGTCCTTTCATATATTTCTACTCTACCACTGCTACTCGCTGTGGGCCTTTCTAAACCTCAACCTTAAACCCGAGTTGGGAGCATTTCAAAACAACCCTTATGGAACCCTCCGAGGGGAGCGCATGGATGACTCTACTGAATTCTATCTCCTTTCCTCATTAACTTTAACTTCTTTACGTAGTTGTGTGCTCTGTGATGCGGTGCTTGAAGAGCAACTTCTATCTGGGACGAAGTGCGCTTTCTTTCTGAAGCATCGTTTGGTTTTGCACATGAAGCGCATGAAGCGTCCCCAACGCTTCCGCTCCTCTACTCGACTCTACAATAAACTGCTCTACTCTACGGTGCTCTACCGTGGTCTACTTTCTCTACTATGTTGCTTATGTATTCTCCGCTCTTCTCTGTCATGTACGATGCTTGACGACCAAGCTGGGGAGGACCATCAGTCTATCTTCTTGAACTCGCCGGCGAAGATGAGTGAGCCAAGCGCATGGCCACTTGAGCGTATGCAAAGCGTGGCCCCTTCCAAACTTTCAAGTGAAGGGGCATTGGTAACTCCAATCCATGTAGTCAGGACCTATACGAGACATATGATAGCTATCCCCATTTTGCGACTGCGCCTACCAAAATCCTCTCCGTACCATCATGGAGCCCCTGTAAAACGCGATTTTGTCAGGAGGCTTTCTTGCCAGATCATTTTTGGTCTGTAAGTGTGATCGCCGATTAGTTGCATCATTGTTCTTGCAAATACGAAGCCTAATCCTTAATCCTAAGCCCACCTGTATTGCGTTGACTGTTCCTTCTCGAGGGCAGATGCATAGAAGCACTAAAGTCGAAGTTGCTGCTGACAGCATGGCACTCGTTTCTGCGTATAGCGCTTGGGGGTTTAGAGCTTAGGTTGCGGCTGTATAGAACTAAGTTTACACTGTAAAGCTAGTGGTGCAACATATCATTTTGCACGACACCTCTACCATGCAAAGTCTGCAACACAAAGCGGCCCTGCCTCAAGTCCTCGTATACAAGGTTCATAAGACGGTCCATCTACAAGCCCGAACGGGAAACCCCCTGATGGCTTCAAGGATAGTCCTCCATGGCACCTAAACCCTAAACCTTAAACCCTGGACCCTAATCTGCACATCAGAGGTAGAGTCTATGAGGCGTGTAAAAAAGATACCCAAAGTCCCAGCAAAATCCTGGGTTTCGGGTTTAAGGTTTAGGGCAACCAACCATTGCCCTTTTTTAGGCTAAGAATCCCAAGATCAAGCTTGACAATGTCAATTCAGAGTTAATTTGGCTCGTGCCACCACAGCGGTCTCCGAAGCTCTGACACGGATTTTGATATGCAAGCTTCCATCCTGAGTGCCAACCTGGAGCCCAGAATTCTATACCCTAACACCCTAAACCCTATATTCTATAGGTACGGTGATCTGCGAAACATCATCTTCCCAAATTGAACGCCAAACCAAATGTGGCAAGCGTTACAACCAACATAAAAACTATGTTTTGGGCTTGTGTTGACGGTTTTGGCGAATTTGGGTTTGATGGCTTCTTCATCGCACTCCGCCAAGAACAAGACCACAGCAACATGCATCTTTAGGCGGCCAGGAATGCGGCGTCGTATATTGCCAGAACAACATGGTGAGCTGTAGGGCTGAGCCCCCTCCCCCAATTTACACACCCCCCCAGATCTAGAGCCCTAGTACTCGTTACTAAGCCCTATAGATCCTGAAGCCCTGGAGGGGTACCTTGAGGGGGATGGCATTATAATCCCTTACTAGGGTCCTTTTGTTGTTCTCGTTAGAGACAGGCTGAGTTGTGCTGAAGAGCATCTGCAGTGCAGGGTCCTTAGTGTGGCTCTGGGATTATGGTTAGGCAGCCTGCATGTCTGCATACCAGTTACGTGTTCTTAGGGTTTAGGCTGTGGTTTCTTCAAATCTTGCAACAGCTCTGAATGTCTCTTTCGCTCCGGAATTCCAGCATTTATCTACTCTACGCCGTTAGACAGGACTTTTTTGACCCGACGCCTTAAGACCTTGGCCCTAAACCCTGGACCCAGAGCCTGAATGCTGATGCTTTGAAGCATGCACACTGTCAGTACGCGCAACAGCGAGGGGTGCCCTAATCATAGGTTGGGCTGTAAGTGGCTCATACTGAGGATAAGCATGGTTACACGTCCCGTAAATTTCAGCTATGCACCAAAAAAATGGCTATATGCAAGCCGGGGGCCCAACCCGAAAACACCTGAACCCTAAACCCTAAAATCCTGCAAGTAGCAAATGAAGAGCTTCGGAGCCGGATGTCGATCCGACTACTGCTCAGTGTGCTTGTGCGTTTTCTAGTTGTTTTTTGGTGGTTTAGGGTTTGAGGGCTCTAAGGTTTAGGAATTAAGGTTTAAGGTTTGGGCTCGGGCCTAGGCTTAACGGCTAGTGTTGAGTAGAGTCTAGGATAGGTGGTGTGCCAGGTCTTTTTGGCGTTATTTCTCAAAGCCGGTGGCTTTTCGGGACCAACCCCTGAACCCTAAACCCTACCTAGGCCCTCCAATGTAGTACCTTTTTGGTAGTCCTAATAAGCATCCTAACCAAAAAACCATAGCAAACCCAAAAAGGAACTACATTGGAGGGTCTAGGTAAACCCTAAAGATGTGGGGGCAGTACGGGTTTCTGAGATTGTTCGAGGCAGACACCTGTCACCAAATTGTTTTTCTCGGGTAAACTTTCTTTCTGAACTGCCATAAGCCCTACCTGGACCCCAAAAGTAGGTAACATAATAGCCCAAAACACCTAAATATAGCCCAAAGGGCAATTGTTCTACATACTTTTGGGGGTCCAGGTAAGCCCTATAGACCCTAAACCCTAAACTTCTTTCGGCTGGCTTGACAATCTCTGTGACATTGACTGTTGGTGGGTGTTTTGGTTGGAGAGGCTCACTCCCTCCCCACCCTTTGGCAGCATTGTTTTCTTGCCTCATGCCTAGGTCTAGACCCTAAGCCCCAATTCCCCAAACCCCAGGCCCAAGGCATCATTCTGCTACCCCTACAACATCCTATGACCCCATAGATCCCCGAAATGGAGATCCGGCAGGTTTGCAGACTTGCCCTGGGATTTTTACCTTCTGACCATTGCCGATGCTAGATCCTAAACCCTGAACCCCAAAACCTGCAGGGGAGCCGGGTTACAATAGTATGCCCCGTCTCCTCTGGCAAAAAAGACCAACTGAGTCTTCTAGTGAGTGGTTTAGGGTTTAGGGTGTAGGCTTCAGCGGACATCCGCAGTAGTTGTAGAACCCCTTACGCGGAGAACCTTGTTGTCTATGTGGGCGTCGCTGTAGGGCCTGGGTTTCGGTTTAGGGTGCATGGTCTATAGGTCTGTGTACAGGTGTGGAGGTCGGGATCGTGCAGCGGTCTACCCACCACTGGCCTAACACAAGCTGCTGGCAGGATTCTCCCGAGGTGAACTTGGAAAAATGTTTATTGGTGGTTTTGTTTTGTTGGAAGAAGGGACTGCATTCTATAGGGATCATACACGGATTATATTCCTTATTCCCTACTAAGAAGCAGTAAGAGAAACTGTGGGTTTCGGTTTTACGGGCCTTTGCGCCAACGCCCCTTTATGTCACGGCATCCATATCTCATGAATGCCCATGTGTGTAGACTTTGTAGGGCGACAGCATACTTAACTTGTAAGAGTAGGGGTTTGGGGTTTAGGTTATAGTGTTTAGGGTTTAGCGTCTCAGAGGGTCGTAATGTGTTGAATGTCAGATTATGTTAGCGGCTTGTGATGCTCAGTGGTATTGATCCAGGACTAGCTCCTTATGGTCATGGTCCCTTTGCCCTCGCTTGGAAACGTAGTCGGCAAGACTGAGCTTTAGTCCTTCAATCCCTAGACCCTAAACCGTAAACCCTAAACTCTGAAACCCAAAGCCCTTCATATCCCCCAGGATCCCTTGTAAGTAGGCCAAACCCCCACACCCCAGAACCACACGCCGTAAACTCCGTAAACCCGAATCCCTTACCAAGGCTGCCCAGTAACCCTTACTTGAGGAATACGCTTAAACGATACGAAGATCCTGCATAGGTCAAGGATTTCGAATTGCGGTGATTTAGGGGCCCCGAAGTGGTGGAGGATTCCCTCCATATACCTTACAACCTCCTCGGGGAGGGGATATAGTCCCCCTTTAGTACATAAAATATGCGGTATATGAGGATCTTCTTGTAATAGCCCAAAGCCATATTGTATCTACTTAAGCGGACCCTAAACCCCAGACCCTAAACCCTAAACCCTAAACCCTACGACTCGTAACGCTAACCGCTAACCTATCCATTTAAGGGGGACTGTAAATTATACTGCACCGCCGGATCCATGCGAGAACTGGGATCAAAGTGACATCGGGGGCTTCTGAAAACTGGGCTTCTAGGGTTCTAAGCTTCGAAGTATGGGCTCATACTATGGGCCCTTAGGCCTTTTAGGTGGATTCTAGGGACCCTTAAGGCTACAGATGAGGCAAATAGTAGGTATATAAGGATCCCAGGGCCAAGGGCCCATACTAGGGGCCCACGGTTTCTACCTTAGAAGGGTTCAGGGGACGGGCTCCTACCCTACGAGCAACACGGGATCATTTTTGTGGTGATGATATGGCACCCATACATACCCCAACAAGATAAAATGATCTTAGTATTGTCCAGTTGAGATTCAGGTAAGACAGTTCTCGAGTCGTGAAAGGCTAGATAGACAAGAGTCATCTGCACATCTGTGGATGCCTCGTCTGCTGAAAGGACGCAGAATGCTGCACCACCACCCACACCCTAAACCCTGAAACCTAAACCCTGGTCTACTAAGAAAGCTGCGCCACTAACCGCACACTAAATCCTAGTCTGCAAAAAATGAATGCTGCACCACCAACCAAACCCTGAACCCAGAACCTAACCCTAGCCTACTAACAATGCTGCACCACCAATCCATCAAAAGAAGAGTTCAGAAGCTCCCACGAAGCCTCCTGGCGACGTAAGAACTTGGAGCTTCGTGAGGCGTGATTCCTACATATAGTCGGGCTTGTAGTCCCCCTAACTGGACCTACATAGGTTACCTCAGTTAAAAGTAGTTCTAGATTGCCCCGGCCCAGTTATAAGGTATAAGTTCCCCTGAACCTAAACCCTGAATCCAACCCTAAACCCTAAACCCCAAACCCCAAACCCCAAAGCCCACGAAGCTCCAAGAAGGGCAGGTGACGGATGGGGTGCGAGCCTGCAGTTAAAAGAGGTGTCCTTGGCCTGGTCAGGATTTCATGACCAGAGCTGAGCTCCAGGGTATTTAGGGTTTAGGGTTTAGGGTTTAGGGTTTAGGGCTTAGGGTAGGTTAGGATTTTTTGACCATAATAGGGATATAAACCCAAGAAATCAAAGAGCACTTACCCTCCTAGGGCTCCTTTTAGAGTACTCTTTGATTCTGTTTACCCTAGGTCAAAAACCTAACCTGTGTCCTTGGCTATGCCAAGTGGGGAGCAGGGTTTGGGATTTCAAGGGTTTGGGGTTTAAGGGTTTAGGGTTTAGGGTTCAAGGCTCTAGGGGTTTTAGGGGTTGTGGTTTAGGGGTTTAAGATTTCAGGGGTTTAGGGCATAACGTCTAATTAGTGAGTAACCTGGTAAGGGCCACATAGAGAACACACAGCTTTTGCTGTAGACAACTCCCGCAATGGGATCTTGGAGGCTGTTGACTTTGGCGATTTCTTATAAGCAATTCCTAGGCTTGAGGGCTTATGGGTAAGGGTTTATAGGGTTTAGGTTTAGGGTTTAGCTGCTTGGGGTTTAGGGCTACACTGAAGTCAAGCAGGTTTTGGTGTCCGCGGTATTGCGCTCTTGTTGCCACTGCAGACACTAAACCCTAAATCCTAAACCCTACATCCTATTCTTTGTGGGCGCCTGTCAGATTTGAGTTCTCTCCATACGCTGAAGAAGGAAGGACTGAAGTTACAACTAACCCTAAACTTGCCTAAACCACAAACCATGGCATAACCTGGAGTTCCTACTTATTTTCCACCTGCTTTTAAGAACCCCCCCCCCTCCCCCACCAGGAAGAGAGGAAGAGATATTCCCATCACCGTGATGACACGATGCTTTTTAATATGGTAGGAAGTTGAGAGATGGAGGTGTGTTATACTAAGGGTGCTTAGAGCCGAAGACAGAGTGCAAAACAAGCAGCCCCCGATGTTCCCAAACCTTGGCCCTGCACCTCAAAGCTCAGATCCAAAACCAGCAGTTAAGGTAATGTAGACCCCCTAATTAATGGGTATTATTGGGGTTATATAGGGATAATGAAAAAGAAAATTGAAACTACTATTTGGGGTTTAGGGTTACATTATCGTAAACTCATGTTGAACCCTAAGCCCCAAACCATAGACACCCTACACACCCTGCCCCTACCCCCTGCTTGGAGGGTCAGGGGGACTTAGTGAGCACATTAATCCTGCAGACATTCTGGGCTTTACGTCACATGGCGTACAGTGGTTATACATTTGCACTAAGGCCCCCTGACCCTAGACCCTACACCCTAAATCTAGAGGCCCGAATCTTCAACCCTAAAACCGAAAAAAATCTTAAGCCTAAATCCCAAACCCGAAACTCCAGACCCCAAACCCCATACTCACCGAGCCCCCTTTTCATTCGAAGTACCCTAAGCCCTAAACCCTAAACCCCAAAACCCTAAACCCCTAAACCCTAAACCCTAAACCTTAGGTCGAGCCGTGTTCCTCTGCCTGACACCCTGTCGCCCCAGCGCGATGAGCAGGCACAGCAACACCTCCGTTTGGTAATGTAGACCACACAGTTCAGGGTTTAGGTATTAGGGTTTAGGGTTCAGGGTTTAGGGTTTAGGGTTGGGATTTAATGGGGTAGTATTGGGGTCATATAGGGATAATGGAAAAGAAAATGGAAACGACTATTTGGGGTTTAGGGTTACATTAATGTAAACCCATGATTAATAAGCCCCCTCCTTTTTAAGGGCCTTAAGATAAGGACCCCTATTATAATCCCTACTAGGGGCGGGGGGTTGTTAATCACGGGCCTCTATCATTGTGGATGGAGGAAATTTCGTACCAATTATTTTAGCCTCAACCCTAATCATATATTGCTTGAGAGCCCGGG
>CAJNIZ010039113.1:136487-148609 GCA_905231905.1 Symbiodinium pilosum | reverse complement strand
TTTAGGGTTTACGGGTTAGGGTTTAAGGGTTTAAGGGTTTAAGGGTTTGACGAGGGTGTGTGTAAGGTTTGTATATGCAAATTACAAGGATATTCTGCTGCCACAATTGGGTGTAAAAGGTAGGAGTCATATACAAACCCCCTTAGTGAAGGGGTTCCACATTATTGCTCTTGTTCCCTCTACATCAACACTTCTGTTGTTTGGCGATTCTAGTAATGGTTTTGGAACTCTTCTGGTTACCCTTTACACTGTTGAATTGTAGAACGCTTTCTGATTGCTACAGGGTCGCCAACGAGCCACTTTTTTTAGAGGCCCTCACATGGCCAGTTAGGAAGCAAGGCTTCCGAACGGTCACAGACGCATGGATAACAGGGCTTGGAGAAGCTGTATGAAAAAACCTGCATGACCCGAAGTACCTTATACCTCGGGAATTATGGCACTCTAGTATGTTAAGGTCATGCACGGTTTCAGTATCAACAGTAGTACCCACATGCCCTCCCCCACTCCCCCTGACACATCAGCAAGGACAAGGCCCCATATCTGGGCAAGACGGGAACTTACCTTTACAGCCGGCACGTCACCCTCTAAGTGAGATGTGGGGTGGGGCTTGGTGAGGGGTGGGTGTTGTTGTTCCCAATCTTGAAGGAGAGCCTTCAAGAGTAAGACCCGCTGAGGAATGCGGTTCAGAAAACCCTAAACCCTACACCCTAAAGCCTGAACCTGAACTTGGTGTCTTCTAGTAGCCTTACCTTGGGATGCCCTCGCGCAAATCCTGCCATATTGAAGTAGCTCGCCTGCTTTGCCAACATGATTCTATCATGTAAGGGTTTAGGGTTTAGGGCATAGGGTTTAGGGGTTACGGTTTAGGGCTTAGGGTTCAGGGCTTAGTCTTAGGGTTTAGGGCTTAGGGTTCAGGGCTTAGGTTCCATCACATCCTGTCCGTACGTCATGTTAGCAGTATGTACAAATTCTAAATGTCCTTGAAAACACTTGACAAGACAGCCGCCTTGAAGGAATTATGGGGCTTCTCAAAAAAGGGGGACCTAAGGGACCCTTGGAATATGTGGGATGGGGATGATAGGAATCCCCATGGAAGACTATGTGAGCCAAAGCCTACACTCCTAGTATCCCTCGTCTTAACCCCTAGAACGCTCCCTAGATAACCCCCTTCACGGAGCTTAGACTATGGCTCATGTGAGGCTTAGGGCTTAGGGCTACGGGCGGAAGTCCTAAGCCTCCTTGAACCCCATGACTGGGTTGCTGTTAAGGGACTTGAACTAAGTTACCATAATGGGTATACATATATATATATAGTAAATAATAGGGTTTCCCCAATATAGTAACTTAATTTAAGCTCGTTCCTTAACAGCAACCCAGATGAGGCATAGCGATTGCCTTCCTCTATGCATTGGCCACCGTTCAGCAGCTCGACTTGCTGGAGGGGTTGGTTCATCCCTAAACCCTAAGCCTTAAACCCTAAACCCTGGGATCCTAAACCCTAAACCCTAGGATCCTATACCACCCTCACCTCATAAGCCCCCCAACCTGCAACTACAGCTTCAATATGCCCAAGATAGCCCTAATTTGGGCCTTGTGGTTCGAAGATGGGGCCCGTTAAGGTGGGGGTGCTGTAGGATCCGATGCCCAAACTCCCTAAAGGAGCCGAAAAATGGAACCCTCCAAAAATGATCTCATGACTCACTTGGAGAACCTAGGGGACTATGGGGAGGTTCTGCTATTGGCGTGGGTGATTGATGTCGGTTTGATGTCGGATTGGTGTCTTTTCGGCTTTGGGTTTTGAGGGTTCCGGGAGCAATGCGCCGAGACTTGTCTGGGTTGCTGTTAAGGAACTTGCTTAAATTGAGTTAGCAAAATGCATATATATGGTAAGTCTCAGAGTTCCCCCAATATAGTAACTTAGATTAAGTTCCTCAACGGCAACCCAGCTGTTTTTGGACTTGTGGTTCTGAGGTTGCCCGTCACGGTGTGGGGGTTTCCATCAACAAAGGGCCGCAATAAAGATTCCAATATATATATATATGCTTGCCACTCTTATTATGGCTATCCCCCTAAAAAAAGTGATCCATAATTTTAAAACCCTAATGCGTATACCCCAGTGACGTAATTCCAGTTTCCATTTCGTGTTCCATGTTCGTTCGCGTCTGATTCTTCGGTGTTTTGTTGGATTCTCCTATGTTGTCCTGCCTTTGAAAGTCTGCCCTGCCTGCTGCATACATTCGGGCATCTACTCTATTGGCCATTTCGGGGTCAGGTATTTTTCACAACTGCCAAATCCCAATTCCTATACTCCAGCGAAAGTCTCATCAGACCGTCTGCCTGGCTGGAAATCCACAAAAGAGGGAATTCAAAGGTGTATAGTCTATATAGTCCCCCTTAAGTAGATAGAATATGGGGTAGATGGGGATCTTATTATAATACACTCAAAGCCGTATTCTATCTACTTAAGGGAGACTATACCCGGAGGGTTCCTGGCAGGGTACCTTTGTTGATGACTCTTCAGCAAGGCGAAAAGTTATTGCGTTTAGGGTTTAGGGTTTGGGCCACCAAAAATTAAGGCTTCACAGGGAATAATGATGGGGATTAGGGTGTATCAGGCCTTTCTAGTTCGGAGGGGTGCATTGCTGGGGCTGCCATAGTAGTCCTGTCAAAAAAAACTCGCATAAAGCTCGACTTACTAGTGTTTTAGAGGGAGTGGCCGGGTGAATAGGGGATAATGTGGAGTAACTTTTCATTGGTGTTTGGTGTGTGTATGTAGGGTGCCCTAGGAATAAGATTGGTGAGTGTGTGCTATGTATACATAAGAAATGGATATGTATATATCTGTAGCTTAAGAGTCCATTTGGGGGGACAACATTTCTTGTTCCAAAGAATTGGTTGCATAGGGGTGCGATACGGATCCATCCCCCCGTTTCCCTCAAACACCCGCAAGTCAAGAAAAGGCTGCTGACCTATATCTGGGACCTGCTGTTCATCCCGGTGAAGCCCCTGAAAAAGCTGGGATCTTCTTAGGTGGAGTCTTTTTCGCACATATCTCGAATTTTGATTCGCCCCAAGGACCAAGAACACCTAAGCCTTATGCCCGGCTCGCATAAGCTTCACACCTCCTCGATTTCTATTGTCAGTCTCAGAAGGTCTGGGAGTCAGGGTTTAGAGTTTAGGGGGGCTTTAGATTAGGGCCATTGGGGGAGATGATTGGAAGGTCTAAAGTCTATAGAAAGGCACGGACCCTTTGATTTATCTACCAAGCTCGCGCAGTTTAGGGTTTAGGGTTCTTATCTTTCTTAGGTCGTTGTCACACGCGGGAACCTTATAGGAGGGGCTCTCAGAATAGGGATACCCTAGAAACGCCATGGGTATATGAGGTTAAACGGAGATTGTGAGAGCTTCCCCTTCAGGGACAGCCTACAGGTCATTTTGAGATAGCTCATTTTGAGAAGGTCCTATCTAAGAAGTCCCTATATAAAGCCCTAAACCCTCAACGATGGGGTTCGTTGAGTGTACGGAGGGTTCCTTGTGAACAATGGTACGTGTATGTATATATATATACACACACATGTAATGTGATGGATAAGTGGGCCATAGCATAGACAGACTTCATAAGTGATATTGTTTCGGGTCTAGGGTTTAGAGGGCATCATGCACCACCTAGGGCCCCTGAACTACAGCAGCTTCTGGCATTTCAAGGCCTTCGGGTGATGCAAGATGGCATCCATCAGCAGTACTTGCCACTTTGAGCATACGACCCCACGCTTGAGAGCACCAACAAATGTAAGGGTTCCCTTAGCATTTTTGGGTGGATACCCTAAACCCGAAACCCTAAACCCTAAACCCTAGACCACCTTTGGGGGTTTGTTATGAGGGGCGTTAGACGGATTTTGCTCCTAATTCCCTCCTGGCGAAAGAGATGATGTAAGCAGACATGCTGGCATGACCACCAGCTGTCAGTTCGTCTTGTGTTTGGGGGATTAGGCTGTAGCATGTAGGGTCTGAAACGTAAGGTTTGGAACTTGGGTTCAGGGTTTACGAAGTAGGGTTTTCGAGTACAGAGTTCAAGGTTCAGGTGTTGGCGCTTAACACCCTAAACTCCAAGCCCTAAACCTCAAACCCTTAACCCTAAACCGCGATGTACGCTCCGGTATGGACCCAACAGTTGGGTAAGGGCCCTCTCGTAACTACTTATAACTGAGTTCCTCCAAAGCGGCTTATAGTAAGAGGGATGTGTAGGGTTTGAGGTTTAGGTCTATGGGGCTTAGTTGCTGTTTATAACTTGAGATATCGCCCTACCTATGAGTGGGCGAACCTATGTAAGCCCAATTTGTCGAATTGTAGCCAGGGTTATAGGCTCTATGGCAGTTACCAAGCACCATGAACCTTCAAATTGGGGTATTCCCTAGAGGCCTGAAAGCGTATATTCGTAGCTTGTGAGCTTCTACAGAAGCAGGTGCTTTAGAGACCGTAGCGTTTATATTGGCATGTCAGGGCTGTCTTTAGAAAAGTAAATGGGGCGAGCACTTGCATTTACGAAGCTTTCAAGCCAATATTATCAAGGCCCAGAGGAGGCTTCAAGTACCCGAACAGGCTTTAGCAGCATTAGACAGTTACCATACACAGCTACCATACTACCATGGGTTCGCCACCCTCTATACTATGCGGCCTGAGTTCCCTCTTGCTTAGGCTTGTTAGGGCGAACCATGGTAAATCAATGGGGAAGCCATAGGGAGTCGTCACCCCGATGGTTCCTCCCTTGTTTGGGCTTGTTTGAGGCTAATCATGATTAATTGCGGCGGATCTCAGGTGACGGGTAGTACAGAGGGTTTTTTGGGGGGGACCCATAGAGCTGCGTCACAATGTCTTACTTCAGGCCAACCGCAGCATTGAATTCGGGCATTTCGGTTCCCTGTTGGTGGTTTCTGGAAGCTGTCCATCTCTTGCTACTTCAGGGCTGCAAGGAATAGTTTCGTGCAACAGGGGTGTTCCAAAACTTGGGGCCTCTTTTTGGCATTGGAGGCCCCATTTTGGCAACTATGTATGGAAACTACCATGAGGGTTCATGGTGGAATTTTAGGGCTTGACTTTGTTGTGCTAGACGAACTGATGCTGGCATCTCGCTGCTAGAAGACACGGCAGCTCGCGGAAAAAAGTGCATCTTCCACAATCGGCTAGGTTGCAGATACTTTACACCATTCCTTCACACGAAAGCAATATAACCTTTCATTTCTTCTATCGCCCATCTTCAGCGTCTGGTTACTCTTGTCTGCGGAGGCAAGTGAAGCTTTTGCTGTCATGAGGGAGGGTCGTTGGGTTTGGAGTTCAACGCAGATCCAGCGTTCGCATGGTTCAGCCGCAAGGTCCATATGTCAGGTGGATATTGCAAACCTGCCTTGCTTTAATGGTTTAGGTCATGACTCTACCCCAAAACATGTAGAGCAGCCAAAACCTGGATTCAGGATTTAGGGGTTGGTTCAGGGTATAGGGTTTGGGGTTTGGAGTTTAGGTTTTGGGGTTTAGGGTTTGGGGTTTAGGGTTTAGGGTTTGAGGGGATTATGTTGGGAGTACCAGGGGCCTCGTGCAATTTCAGGTTTGGCCAGGTCATGCAGCACGTTGGAAGGGGATTAGGGGTGCCGTCTACCCCTATAACCCGTTTTGCTGCAAACCCCCATGTATGAGGTTTAGGGTCCAGCGCGGCCACAGCTACGATCATTTTAGGGTCCCTTTTGGAATACAGCGCCTCAGATTCAGGCCGCAAAACGGTTGATCACATCCCCTAAAGCCTCAACCCCAGAACTTCTAAACCCTAACAAAACCGTAAACCCAGCTTATTCCTTACAATATCTCCAATCACTTTCCTACCTTGATAAACCCTTGAAAGAATCCCTAAACCCCAGAAACCCTAAACCCTCCCGAACTCAACCCACACGGTTAAGGGTTCACGGTTTAGGGTTACGGGCTGCCCCTGGGATATTTAGTGTTTTTTCTAAGGGCTTTGATAGGAGACCCTATATACGAATATTTTCAAACCCTAAACCCAAAACCCTGCAGTTTTACGGGCCAACCCAGTAGCTCAACGTGCTACCGGCTGCTCGCAGGCTACGTCAACGGATGCCAGCTTTAGCATCAAGGCCGACCACGGTGTTGGATGCACCGGTTTAACATGTGAGCCATAGTCTGAACTCCTTAATTAAGGGGGGGTTTTAAAGGGATCATGTAATACAGGGTTTTGGGCTTAGGGTCTAAACTCTCTAAAGCGGGCTTTATAAGGGATTACATCGGGGACTGTTACTGTTGGGAAGTTGGGATTATTTGGGGTGGATAATAGGAGTTTAGGTTATGGCTCATGTGTGAAGGTGGAGTCCCGCCAAGATTGGGTACCCGACGGGATTACCACGGGTTAGCCTACTTGGGGAAGGCGAACAGGTACTAGGGGTTTGCATGATAGGTGTAGGACTCGGGCTCAGGATTTTGTAGCACCGTGTAGGATCTGTGGTGTTTGAGAGATACCCGTGCGCATGACCGATAGATCCGCTAGGGCAGTAGATGTGACAATGTCACTTAAAGAGGTAGCGGCAGTGCTAGTCTTGACAGCATTGCTGAAGCAATGAAATGAGTGCTAGGCAGACATGATCATAGCAGTAGCGGCAACAAAACATATTGCAACCCTAAACCCTACAACCCTGACACAAGATGGCTAGTGGAAAGTCTGCTCTGATAGCACGTGTATCCATCCGCGCACACAAAAGGTTATGGTGTTACTAATCCCCCTAAAGGAGACAGAAGATGGGGTACATGGGGATCTTATTTTAATACACCCAAAGCCACATTCTAGCGGGTTAATGGGGGCTACATACCCTGGGGCCCCTAATAACCCAGGAGTTTAGCCCCGCGGTCTACACTTCGGGATGGCGTGGTTCGGGGCTTATCATCAAATGCCCGCACATCACCTGAGTGGTATTTTATTTGGGGATTCTTTGGTACGCATTATAGAGTAAGATTGTATCCTCCTTCTGGGGTATAGTATTCTATATAAGGAATATAATCTTACTGGGTTTAACCACCAAAAAAAACGCTACTCACCTATAGAAGTGGGGTCTAGCTCGCACACTGTCGCAAAGCTGATGTTTCATGCATGTAAAACCAAGTTCAATGCAACCTCGGCCTTTAAAAACAATAACTACTTACTGAAGGGCTGGCAGGACAAACGGACATGTTTCTGTATAGCAGCCCCTGTACAATCCGAGATACTTGTCCCTCACTGCCTACTGACCACGAGTACGGAAAGGTTTGGGATTTGTTTTGATCAAAGTGGAGCAACCCCCTATAGAACCATACATGGGGGTTTTCCAAAATATGGGTTACCTTTGGGGGTTCCTATTATAATAAGGACTATAGTATCTTGGGGTCTATATTGAGATGCCCTTATCTAGGGAAGCTACCACATTCTGTTCAGGTCAAGAACACCGACACCAACGTCATGGCCCCGGCATTTGTCTGCTGCATCTGTCTTGGAGGTGTGCATGGAGTACAGCGTGTGAATTTTGATCTGACGAACAAAGGCTGCTTCGTCCTATACGGGGCAGTTCTACCCTAAGGGTCCAAGTACCCAATAATCAGATACTTACCCAAAACCTGTACTATCATTGTTATTACCCAGCACCCAAACACCAAGTTATTGGGTACTTGGACCCTCTGGGCTACATCATCCATGGAAGTGGCTATGCATGACCATCTGTGTGGCACCAGGGAGTTGTTGAAGACCTCAGTACCAACCGGACGCTCACGACTTCTAGGATTCTGTCCGCTCTAATAAGTTCGAAAGTTGTTGATGACAGGTTTTGCCACTGCATTCCGCAAAGTACGGGGTGGGCTTCTTCCTCGAATTCTTGCGCAAGTAGCCATTACGCTGAAGAGTGACCGGCGCTGTGCAGAGTGGGAGGAGCAGAGCAAGACCAGTACACACTCTGCAGGCGCGCAAAAACGCCCACTTCAGACGAAGAAGCGACTGGCATCGAATAATCCCTATATAGTCCCAATATAATCCCTAATAATCCCTATATAATCCCTACATAATCCCTATATAGTCCCTATATAAATGCAGTGACTTCCCAAAGTTTCTCACTGCGCACGGGCAAATGTCAAGAGCTGTGAGACGGGCATTGCCAGGACAAGCAGCACAAGGGAGATGGCGTAACTCCTACTGTTGATATTAAAAATCCTGCGTGACCTTAGTATACTATAGTACCATAATTCCCAAAGTATAGGTTACTTAGGGTCATGCAGGATTTTTGGTATCCACCGTAGTATCCCTCTTAGTAACCCCTATAATGGAGAATCAAATGGAAAAGAAAATGGAAATGACATGGAAACTGGGATTATATAGGGGATTATAGGGGTTATAGTCTCAACTCCTAGTGTCGGTCTGGCCTGCGGACCGGGCGAACAGGTTGCCCCACGACCTCATCAAGAAGGGTTGCCAGACGCGGAAGTAAGCGGAGGCTCAGCGTGAACGTCCTTTGTCATGGTCGCAGTGAGGCTACAAGTTATATATCACTTGCGGTCATGATGGGGGTAGATATGGTCATAAGTGCCCCTAACTTGTATCTTCGGGATTCATAGATCCCTAAACCCTAAATCCTTACCCCTAAGCCTTATATAGCTAGCAACTAGCCCAGCCCTGCAGCGAAGGGGTTAGCTGGAGTAAGAGGGGAACCGGCTGGCAGTCGTTTCCGTATGCTGGAAAAGTGAATAGTATTTTGTTTGGGGATACTATGGTACCCATTCTAGAGTAAGATTATATCCTCCTTTTGGGTATAGTTTTTATATAAAGAATGGATACTGAAATAATTTCCCTAATTTTTTCATAGCGACCCCATATACTAATACTTTTCAACCAAGAACATGAATCCTAGCCTTCTAGCGCGCTAACAGAATCATGGCAAAGATTCCTTGTTTTGTGAAGGATGGATTCTGGGTGTCGCATGCCCAGGTGTAAAATGTTTTCCTAGGTATCTCACATGCAGCGAAAGCCTATTTCACCGTAATTCCCCAAAAAAATCGAATCACTCAGGCTTGAAAGCCCTGCGCACCTATACATCCGCAAACAACCCGCATGAAGCCCTAAAACCCCAAACTCTCAACACTGATCGCGTAAAGCCTCCAAATCCAAGCCCTAAACCCTACACCCTGAACCCCGTGACCCTGAACCCAAATCTGAGGCGATCCTGTCCAGGAACCAGGATGGCATAGAGCTTGCGATTGATCCGGGGACATACATCGTCACGTGCGGGGGCCAAGAGCTTAGGATCTAAAAGTCTAAGGGCGTAGGCTTTAGGGATTCGTGAATAGTGTACCTGAAGGTGGGACACATGCAATGCCCCCGAGTTCGGTTATTCAGGGCTGTTCCTGCTTGTATGTTCCACCACTATTTTGCAAGGAATTTTGGGTTATTGTGGAGTTCTTGCAAGGAGAAGCCAACTGACATGACATTTTTAGTGTGCCTGCGGGAACTCAAGAATCCGATGCAATCAAAAAGCAATGAGTCTAGGGGTTAGGGTCGGTCTTTCATAAGGTAGACATCCTCCCAACCCCCCGCTAGTTTTTGCAGGAGCCAAGTAGACATGGCCCAGACACATTTTCTTCCTTCAAACTCTACCTTGAGGTAATCCCTGATCATAGTTGCGATTGGGGTAATATTGAGATGGTGGACAAAAAATCGAAGCAACAGGGATTATAAACGGGCTTATATAGGGATTATGCAAATAACGTAGGCTATCATTCTAAGCAAACCCAGTGTTTTCCACATGGGCATATGTTGGTAACTCAAATCCTCACCCTGTACTAGTGGTGTCATAGCAATATAGGTTCAGGGTTTGAGGTTGAGGGTTTATAAGAGGACCCTAGTAAAATCACCATTACCCTTCATAGTCCCCAGTCCCTATTACAAGGAGGGGGTGGTCCACCTAAGGGAGATCCTAAACCATAGACTCTAAACCCTAAACCCTAAATCCTTAACCCCAAGCCCTTAACCCTAAAGCCTAAACCCCAAACGGTAGATTCTAAACCTGCGAGGCTGTCCATGCGCTCCAACAATGGCAAACCGCTGGCTGCTTGCTGTTGGGCTGCACCAAGGAGGGTTATATAAGGGTTTAGGGATTAGGGTTTATATAGTGGTTTTGTAGCCAGCGTTAATGGTTTTGGGTTTGTATAGGGTTTTCTGAAATTAGCGTCGCGTTTTGGCACACCTAAAAGTAGGTGCCGTGCGATAATTCTTGACCAAAGCCCACAGTTTTTAGAATGACCCATAGAGTTTGCGGTTTATATGACCTACTGTCAGCACTACGCTTATCAAGTGACCATTGAGGATGGACATAGGGATCCCTGGGAGTTCCTGAAGCATTCCATGTCAGTTAAATAATATTAGGAAATATTGATGCAGCTCACATAGCCCTAAGGGTCCAAGTACCCAATAATCATATACTTACCCAAAACCTGTATTACAATTACTATTACCAAAACCCTAAGTACCCGATTATTGGGTACATGGACCCTTAGGGTAGGCTTTGGAGTGTGTAGGTTTTCAAGACGTTCCAAAGAAGACCTAGGGTCTTCATACGCACCCAAGAGAGCCCGAAAGCCGTCAGATGCTGCCAACAGTGATTTTCAAAGTCTTCTGCAGCGCAGCCCAGGTTCCACGTTCTCGTTGAACCTGATGCTGATCCAGCTTTCTGGCTGCAATTACGCAGGAAAAGGTCGCTTTGGGTAGCAGCACTTTGATTATTCAACTGTGGGTACGATAGTGCGCAATATAGAGTGAGATGACATCCTCCTTCGGAGCATAGTCACTTTTGCTATAAGAGTAGAACCTTACTTGGATTCCCTAAACCCTAAACCCCAATCATCTATGGCAAAACAAATTTGGAGACCAACCCCTGTGGATTCGGAACTTACAACTACAATATGACTTAGGTTGACCCCCACCGTGTAACAGTGACTATAAGGCTATAAGGGATAATAAGGATCATATTAGGGCCCTGGTGTATTTGAACTTTAATATCACTTTTACAGGGTGGGGGGTTCTCCTAAAATATGATTTGGTGTAGAGTTTAAGGTTTAGGGCAACATGGCCATCATGATAGGGTCCTTTTTTGGGGGGGGCTTGAGTTAGCAACTCCTCCTAGTCATCCACGTGTGTAAGAGTTCCAGCTTCGTTGTGCAGTTCTTAAGTGCGGTTTCCGGAAGCATCGTTGCGAACTGCAGTTCAGATTTTTTCGTGCCTGCAAGCTTGGAAACAGCAAAACAGTCATAGGGCAGAGGTTTTTTAGGGACATTCCCCGCCAAGCCGACCACAAACATTAGAGACCAATAAGGTTCAATCGGGAATTTAGGGAGAAGAAGGTTCCTTGGGGCTTACTATCGGTTAGTTGGCCCTTTCAATCTGGTGGGGTTCAGCAGGAACCTTAGCATCCTATGAAGCGCGAAGTGCAGTTTAGGGTTCAGGGAAAGTTTTCAAGGGAGCTAACTCACAAATTGCATACGAATGGTACAATGACAGGACTTGACCCTAAACCCTAAAACCCTAAAATCCTAAACCCTAAATTCCTAAACCCTACAACCCTAAACCCTCAAAGCACTCTGCAAGAGTCAGGTGAGCGTCACGGCGCCCTCATGTCCGTTGCTGCAATAGTCGAAATGGACATTTCTCAAAATGGTCCCTACGTGAGCTATCGTCTAAACTCCTTAAAGGGGGTTATATAGGGGATTATATAAGGGGCTACTATAAGGGTTATTAAGGGGGATACTAGGAGTTTAGATTGTAGTTCATGTAATCCCTGATAAGGACCCCCAGAATCCTCCTACAAACCCTATATATACATATATATATATATATATCCTTTCTGGCGTCCCGTGGGCTCCCTGATTTTGTGTTTCCAAAATCCCCAAAGCTTACTGAACCCTAAACCCTAAACCCTAAACCCCTATTAGCAGGCTTTAAAGAGCCCATAACAGTATTACTCAAGTCTTTTGAGTCTGCACAGCTGAGGCGGAAGCTGCTGTCATGCCCTGAGGATTCTAAATTCGGGTCCAGGGTTCAGGGTTCAGGGTTTGGG
>CAJNIZ010039113.1:123092-136373 GCA_905231905.1 Symbiodinium pilosum | reverse complement strand
GTTTAGGGTTTAGGGTTTGGTGTTGCTGAGACAAGCCCTGTTTAGTCCTTAAGAGAAGCACCATGCTCACTTTGTTTGAGTGAGCAACCGTTTGAGAAACCCTCTCTCATGGGGCAGCGGGAGAGGCGAAGAGGAGCTGATTAACTCCTTGAAGGGGGTATATAGCGGATGATAGACGGGAGTATTGTAGGGGTACCTACGGGGATACTAGGAGTTAAGACAATGGCTCATGCGTTTCCCCATGTCATATTTGAGACTTCCGAATAAGCCTAGCCTCATCCCATGCGACCTTATCACCCAATCCTTTGTGCATTGCTTTGAACACTCACGTCGCAGGATCGGCTGAAAATGGATGCGAGACATCTTGCACGAATGATGTTGCCCAGTTTTGTTTCTGCACAACGCCAACCCAGCTTGATAAACTTATAGAAACCTAAACCTGTGCCCATGGTTCTTACCCTAGCCTTCAAAGAGGCCAGACGAGACCCTGCATACAGCTAATTCTAGTTGCGCATACCTTCGAAGCCTATTCCAATTCTGTCCGTGAATTAACCCTGAACCCTAAATCCTGAAACCTTAAGCCCAAACATCCGGGGGCTCCAAACCAGATCCTGAATCCATTTCCCTTAGCGTCAGGGCCCTAAACCCTAAACCCTACACCCCCCTAAACCCTAAACCCTCCTCGAGTGTTCTAAGGCCCGTTTGCCCATGGGCCCCGGGCTCCTCGGCGTTGGGCTCAGCTTTACCCCCTTTTGGCTTTAGGGATTTAGGGTTTAGAGTTTAGGGTTTAGGGATTGGATCTTCGGATTGGGATGAGCCTGGACTCTGAGATAGTCCCGTCGAAGAGGCACGAAACGGTAACAAGCTTCAGGGTTCAGGGCTTAGGGGTTTGGATTTTGTGCGCCATTATTTGGCCTGGCACGCCATGAGGTGGTCTAAGATTCGCTCAAGACTACGGTCCCTTCAGACATTCCTTTGAACTCCAAAAGGCGATAGAATATAGAGAAGTTCCTAATTTGCCCCTGGTCCGCTAGGAAGAAGTACCCTTAACAGAACTAGGTGGTGACGTTTGGGGGAAGTTTGGCTGGGCCGGCCTACTCAGAGTGGAGTTCTCAGCATGTAGATTCTTGGGTGAAATGGGTACTAAACCCTAAACCCTAAATGAACCCTAAACCCTGATCAGAGTCTGTACCTGCACTCTCTAGCTGCCCTCTATTGGAGCCTAAGAACCCACTATCAGGGAACCTATAACCCAAACTAGGGATACCAGGAGGGTGTTGACGTGAACCGTCATCAGGAAGGCTATGTGAGCTATAGTCTACACTCCATAAAAGGGGTTACATAGGGGATTACGTGCGGGCGTATTATAGGGTTTACTAGGGGGGATACTAGGAGTTTAGACTATGGCACATGTAGATTGAGCCTCGAGGGATCTAGGGTATGTACACTGAAGCTGCAAGGATCAATCTGCGGTGGCGGAAGCACAGCGACAAGCCAGTGATCACATCGGCAATGCCGGGGCCCCAGTGGGGTGAGTAGCGAGGATAGTGTTCAAGGTTTAGGGTTATGTTTAGGGTTTAGGGTGTTGGGTTGCATGGGTATCTACCCAGACCCCCTACAGGATCCAAAGCATGGATCCGGGAAGAAGATGGCCCCTTTACTACGTTGGGGAAGCTGCGTTCTCTTGGGGGGGGGGGGGTGTTCCATGCTTTGGGTCCTTTAGGATGCTTTGGGTACGTGTTCCTTTTGTCCTGATACCTGCCTGCGCTTGAATCCTGGTCAAAGTTTTGTAGTGATTTTGCTAGCACATTTCGGTTTGGAAGGTGAAAATCCTAACTGATCAAGCCCAAACACATCTGGTTTGAAGCCTGAGGATAGAAATTTGCTGAATCTGCTTCAAGTCGCGGTCAGGGGAAGGTCTTCACCATGTCATCCTTACTAAAGCAAAGCCAACCAGGTATAGTTTGCCAAGTCCGGACCTTCTGACCTTGTTGAAATTCTTTAGATTGCACGTTTAAATCAAGCAAGAGAACCCTCACAGAGTTAATAAGATGGAATCGGTAATCCCAACCCCACAAGAAGGACGCCAACACCATCATATTCACCTGGCCGGCGGTTACCTCTAGATCGCACATGAAAGGGCTTTGGGCTTCAGGAAGGCCATGACCATAAGATCCTAAACCCTAAACTCTAAACCCCTAAACCTATAGCCCCATTATAATAGTAGTTTCCATTTTCTTTTCCATTATCCCTATATTCCCCCTATATAATAAACCAAAACCCCTAACCGTAAACCTAAGTGGACTCGGAGTCGGACGGCCGATCATCTGTAATCCCTTTTCATATGAGCAATGATCTAAACTCCTTAGAGGGGGTTATGTAGGGTATTATATAGGGGAGCATTATGGGGCTTGTTAAGGGGGATACTGGGAGTTTAGACTATAGCTCATATGAGCCATAGTCTGAACCTTTCGTATCCCCCTTTAGAAGCCCTATCCCTATGATATAACCCCCCTTTAAGGAGTTCAGACTATGGCCCATATAGGAGTTAGTTGTTCTAGAGGTCTTCATTTTAAAAAAAGGGAATCACTGGGAGTATACTTCCAGAATCCTATCCGAAAATGAAAACCACCCTATGGCCATTTGTCAGACAGCCGTCGTGAAGGACTGCCATGTGTAACTATGCCGTTTTTGAAAGCCTATGAAAAATTGCAATGCATGTTGGCACTCTTGTATTGGTCAGCATCACGAGTCCCTTAACAGCTGCTAGACTACTACAGTAATAATAGGGAAAATATGAGCAATAACAATGGTAGAAAAGGCAATAGTAGTAAGAATATTCATAGTAATGCTAATAATAGCATATATTGAGAAAACACTAGGTTCTGGGACTGAAAGCCATGTCTTTGCAAAGCTTACTGGGTCGTCGCAGTGACTGGAGATATTCTTGGCGGATTTCTCTGGAGCACGGTCAAGGGCCCATGTATCATAAGTCTCCACGCAAGGTCTACCAAACGCATGCCGGCACATTGGGCAGTCTCTGTTGGGCCTGTGGCAGGGTCTGGTTCCAGGCGCTAAGCCGCTAGGGACATACCATGCTTATACTGAGGCTCATGGTGTCCAATAAGATGTATGCTCGCCTCCTATCAAAGGTATCCACCTGATAACCCCTAAACCCTAAGCCCCAAACCCTAAACCCACCCGCCTGGCCCCAAACCCCAATCCCTGAATTCGGAACCGTGTAGTGGCCAAAAGGTCCTGACCGACCTCGTGGCACAAAAGATTTCTAAAGAGGTGCAGGAGACGAAAGCTACCCAAGCCTAGCATATTGGGGCTGTGCCAAAGGTTTAGGGTTTAGGCTTGAGAATTTTGAGTTTGGGGATCCAGGTTTTGGGTGTAGGGTTTTGGGTTTGGGGTTGGGGTTCCTGATTTTTTGAACTTTCCTCCCTTGCAAGATGGGATGTCTTGAAGAAAGAGTAGGCAAGAGCCTTTTGGTGTTGTGTATCTTAAAGATCAAGTCAAGTGTAGGTCTAGCTTAAGAAGGCACAAACACCGGGAGTCTGTAGCTAGCCTCCCATCCCGAAAACGAAGTTGGCTTGCGGCAGACGCATGGACAGCATTAATATGCAGACATCAAGTCCCTGAGCTCATTGCTTTTTGGGCATCCCCCCTCATAACCCCTATAGTACTTCCCTATAAAATCCCCTATATGGAGTTTAGATTGTTTTGGTTTCGTTGCCTTTGCACCCCTTTTGTCTTTCTGGTTCAAGCCAGATGCTGCTTGCGGCTGCAAAGTGTAACTTACCAGTTCTTAGTTAGCAGGGAATAAGGGAATGTAATCCCTGTAGACTCCCTACATGATATATTCCCTATTCCCTACGAATCCCCGGTAAGACAAGCATTGAACTTAGGCTAGAGCGTCATTTGAGGCTTGCAGTTCAAGGTTGGGTGTCGACCTGGCCCAGATCAAAGGTGCTTATCCCGCACACACCCTTGCTGACTTGTGCTTACGGCGGAGTTGCGGGGGAGATCCCTGTAAGCATAGCTAATTGACAAAGAACACCACTGCCCCCCAAGCACCGGTAATCGTGAGGTCAATTTTTGTGGCTGAATGCTAAACCCTAAACCTTAAACCCTCGAAGACCTCAACCCCTGAATCCTCAATCGACCCCGCAGCCCCGTGCCCTTCCCCATGCTCTCTGCCCGTCCCGTTGAACCCCATTGATGAGTTCCAAAAAATTCGGAGTCGTTTGGTGTTTTTTGTAATACGGATTACAATGTTTTTGGGTGTATGTGGGGGTCCTTGATTTAAAGGAATTACCATGATAGACCCCATCATGAAGGACCACGTTGTAGGCTCCCTGGCTTCATTTCAGGTTCCATGAAGCATGAAGCTCTAAACCCTCAACCCCAAACCCTAAACCCTGAACCCCAAACTCTAAACCCCAAACCCTAAACCTCAACCTTGAATCCCAAACCCTAAACCCAAGGCCCCAACCTCTACTTTGTGAAAGGAGCACAAGCCAGTGACACTCTGGATGTCTCAAGGCATGTCGAAGTCAAGCCGACCTGTACTTGGGCTCATACACAGGGTTTAGGGATAGAAGCCCAAGACTGGACAGTCAAATGTAACAACAACGGAAAATGCTATGAAAACTGGGGTTGTACAGGGGGTTATAGGCATTATAATGTAGGGAAGCTTAAAATGAGCACCGGTATTATGTCAATAGATTCCTTGTGTGTATAGTATAGGGTACCCAAAAAGACTTTAAAGCCAAAGTTTGTGATTTTCACGTTTCCTACATTACATATTCCTTTCAACGTACGCGAATATGAACCCAGTTTCCATTTATGTTCGATCTGCTTTTTACATCTGATTCTCCGTTCTTGGGCGCAAGTGGAGATGGAACTTCAATGCTTCGTTTTGGACCCTAAACCCTAAACCCTAAACCCAAAGTCGGGCCTGTGTCATCCGAGTCCTTAAATACTCAGGGTGCACCTCTATAATAACGGCCAAGGAAAAATACAGGTCCTAAAGAGCAAGGCTTTTCAGATCCGGTCAGCCGCAGTACATCAAGATTCAAGTTTCAGGCTGTAGACTCTTAGGATGGCCTCAAACGTCCATTCTTTGATTAGATTCCAGGAGTCGTTTGGCCCGAAAATGCCTCTGCCTTGAAAGTATTCTTTGACTCCTAAACTGGCCAATGTCTTTTCTTTTGAATCTAGGCGGTTCCGTTAGTGTTGAGCTCGGATTATAATGTTGAAGCCGGAGCGTTACCATCATTTTTTCCGTCGTAGCCTTTTCACAACTAAAGTAAATGCATCTCCAGCCTATCTTGATTGCTCAGGCCCCTGCATAGCTTGGGTTGCAGAGCTGTCTTGCTTTTGTTCGTTTTGGGTTCGCTTGTGTCGCTCTGGACGGCAGAGTCCGGCCTTGGAATTATGCTTTTCAACATACGAACGCAGAGGGCGAGTCAGGTAATGGATTCGAAAGCCTCTTCGAGTTGTTTCTTACCCGCCTAGTAACCCCAAACCCCCTTCTAAACCCCAAACCCCTTAACCCTAAACCCTAAACCTTCTGAGCAGCCAGGACGGTGGAGCTTTCCCTGGACACCTCTGCCGCGGTGAGAATTGACGCCTGCAGCTTTGAACTTTAGGGAGCCCCAGCAGGTATAGTCCCCCTGAAGTAGATAGAATATAGGCTTCAGGGTCTAGGGATTAAGGGTTTAGGGTTATAGTCCCCCTTAAGTAGATAGAATATGGCTTTGGGTATATTATAGTACGATCCTCATTTATCCCATGTTCTATCTACTTAAGGGGACTATAGGCAAGAGCGTTCAGGGGCAAATTCCTTTGCCATCAACCGTACAGGTGCTCCCAATCCTAGACTACAGTTGTGAACACAAATGTGACTGTTAGTAAGCGTTTTGCAAAAGGGCTCAGGATTCAGGATTTGAGGGCTTCACAAATTGGAGTTCACAGCAAATTATTCTGCTCTCAAGACCATATCCGTTTTATTCCACCTAAAATCCGAAAACCAGAGCGCAAAAAGGTGTGTGCAGCTCTGTAGTAGGGTTTGTAAATATGACGCCTGGGTTATTCCCAAACCCTAAACCCTGAACCCTATGGGCAGGCCCTGCGAAAGCCAGCGTTTCAAGCTAGAACTGTCCAGTGTCCCACAAGATCTACCTGGAGGGGCACCTGATGCTTAGCCGCAACCCTAAACCCTAAATCCTAGTTGTACTTCGAACCCAAAAATGGCCATACTTAGGGGACTTGTGGAATTTGTGATTGGGTCAAAACTGCATATATAAGTAGGAAGAGAGAATTGAAGCTCCAAGTAGGGGTGTCCTGTGAACCGTTTTGATTTGAGTTTTTTTTGGCGTATCCTGGCTTCAGTCCGTCCATGCTTGTGCCCTTGTTGAAATTTAGTGGCTACAATGCTATCCCCCCCCCAATTGGTACAACCCTATTAGCCTATTAGCCATTCTCAAGCCCCTTGTACGTAAAGCCCTTGTGTTTGGGTACTCCCTTTAAGCCTCTTCCCTCAGAATGGCAATGTCCCCCAAAATCCTATACATATGAAGCCGAAAAAGCCATGCCTCACGTGGGTGTCATCATCATCAAAACATGCTAGTCCCAAGAGGTGCGTCTCTAATTCAATCACGTGGGTGTAGGGTTTAGGATTCGTGTACGCAGCTGCGCACTGCTGCATTTCAGACTTGTGTGTTGCAAGAGCCCAAACCTTACCATCCCTTGTACGGAGTTCATGAAACTGTGTGGGCTTAGCCCAGCCAGCCATTGACCTTAAAAGGGGGTCATTGTTGGACATGATTTTTGGCGTTCAAATGCAACAAGGCACACCGACTTAGTTCCAGTAGTATCCTTCTAGGGAAGCAGAAAAAAGGTTGGGCACTGAATTTGCCTTCCCACAATGAACCGCACCAGGTCTCCGTGCAGCCGCCGTTCCTGCCCCTGGAAGTGGAACTCAGGCGCATATGCCTTTTTCGCAGCCCAGAAATGGTCAGGGAGCTTTTTGATATTGCTGAGTGGGTTTGTTCAAGGTTGCAAGGAAGGGAGTACAAGGCAATGGCACAGGTGAGTGTACGTTATAGCAGCAGACATGTGAAGATGTGCCTCTACACACCTGTTTCAAACTTCCTGCAATTCCCCTAAACCCTACAACCCTTAGACCCTAAATCCTGGACCCTATACCCCAAACCTCCAAATGCAATTCCCCTAAACCCTGAACCCTAAACCGTAACCCCTAAACCCTAACCCCTACATCCTGAACCCTTAGAGCCTAAACCCTAACTTCATGACTCTAAAGCCTAACCCCTACATCCTGAACCCTTAAACCGTAAACCCTAACTTCATGACCCTAAACCCTAACCCCTACATCCTGAACCCTTAAACCCTAAACCCTAACTTCATGACCCTAAACCCTAAACCCTAACTTCATGACCCTAAAGCCTAAACCCGTGTGCATCCCTTGCTGCGCAGGAAGAAGAGAGCCATGGGCTGGGAGCTTAGCATCATCAGGCATACTCTCTTACTGGGCTTAGTAGGGAATACGGGCCTATAGTATAGGGGGTAAGTATATAGGGGTATATGAGGATATATAGGGTCTAGGGCTTAAGGTTTAGGGTTTATGTAGGGATTACATGCCTTTCTTCCCTACTAATCACCAGCAAGTTCTGGCACGTTCAGCCTCATGAGCTCTCTCTGCAGACTTTACCTACAGACCCCTTGAAGTTTGCGCTTTAAAGCGTCCCCACCCACTTTGTACCTGGGTTGCAGACGTTGGCATTATCCCAAGTCTCCAGGGCCTAGTTGCTCCTTGGTCATGATGTTAAATTACACACCAGCGATGCAACCTGCCTGCTCAGAAAAGCTCGAAGCGCCGGTGGCAACTGCCCAATGGTCCCTCCGGCGAACTTTGTTAGGGCTGCGAGGGCCGGATGAAAATGGTATTAGTTTTAGGCACCCTCCAAGTCCCATATTTGTACTACAAGCTTATCTTGTAGATATGCTATCACTTGAATCTTGGGGAGGGCTGGGTATCCACTTGGTTGATGGGACAAGACTGCTGGGTCATGGTTGGATGTAATTTCAAGCCTTCATTAGACTAAAACCCAACAAGGACTACAACGTGTTTATTACTGAATATTCGCCCACTGAAAGGAACACTCTGAAAGGAACCCTCATGCGCTGTGCTTTCTGGGCTGGGTCAGTGGCTGCACTGAATGAGTCTAAGGGGAGGGTCTGGTAATGGGCGTGTGTGAGGTGCGGGGAGGTTTGGGGTGGGTTGAGAGCTTAGATTTTATGGGTCTACGGATTGAGGATGTTCGGGGATAATATTTGGGCCTGAAGACTTAGAAGAATGCTTCGGGGGCAACACCAACTATAAGTACATAAGGGCTATCAGGGAGCAATAGTGGTCATCATTCAGGCTTCCGCTTTAATCCCCTCTCCCTGATATTAAACCCCCCACCCCCTCTACTATTAAATCCTTCCATCATTTTATAATATACCACATAGTGGGAGTATTTGATATTAGAGGGGCGAGCCTTCACATTAGGGGAAGGGGATTACGTCTCAATGGGCTAAGCGGACGGAGGCTAAGCGGACGGAGACTAAGTAAGGGATTACAATAGTAACACCCCCAAAGGTACCCCCCCCCAGATTTTAGAACCCTATTAGGCCTTAGTAAGTCCTATAGAGTCCTTATTAGCTCCTTAAACCCTGGGGGGGGTACCTTTGAGGGGGTGGTACTATTGTAATCCCTTACAAAGGGCTGCAAGGCGTGCCGCCCTGCGCTCACAGACCTGGAGTCACACTTCCTGGCCAGACATCTAGGGTTTCCGAAAATTGAGGGGTACCTTTCAGGTCTCTAGAATAAGGATCATAGTATTTGAGGGTCTTGTTCCCATGTAATTCTTCAGAGACTTCCTCTACTCCATTGTAATTATGCGAACGAAGCAAACATGTTGGCCACGGCCCCTTTTACAGACGGCCGGGTTTAGGGTTTAGGGTTTAAGTCCAGGGACCCAAATAATATGTTTTTACGGCCCAAATACTATGATATTAATGGTATTTGGGGCCTAAAACCCTATTATTTGGGTCCTTGGACCCTTAGGAGAACAAATTCACAGCAGTTCTTGATTGCTGCAAGCTGAGCTAGTGTATTTCATCTACTCAGAACCGAGGTGGCTTCCCATAAAATTCCCCTACGAGTTATAGTCCCCCTGAAGTAGATAGAATTTGGCTTTGGGTATAGTAGAAGAAGATCCCCATATACCCTACATTCTATCTACTTAAGGGGGGTATATGTTTTGAAAGGGGACCTTGAGAATTCCTTTTAAAGCTTTTTGTGTCCTTAGGGTGCATAGCAGAATTCAAGGTTCCCAAGAATTCTACTTCCTATGGTTTACGTTATTTACAGCTTAGAGTGTCGGAATTCCACACATGCACTCTACACCCTAAACCCTAAACCCGTCCTCAGAATCGGGCGCCCGGATGGCTGAGAGGCCCCACACGCTAAACCCCTACATCTTGAACCCTCGAAACCCCGCATCTGCCAAACCCTAGACCACCTGAATCCTAAACCCTCTAAACCCTAAACTCTCCAAACCCTAAACCCTAACCCTAAACCCTCTAAACCCTAAAGCCTAGAGGCTCCCCCCAGCTCGCCAGGACTGAGCATCGGCTGCTGCTAATGTACAGCGACCTGCCCCCGGGCGAGTGCGCAATTGCGTGAGCAGCACGCGGTTTAGTGGTTTTGGGTGTCTTGTTGGGATTCTATATAGTCCCAAATATGGAGAAACCTGATTGCCTCCTTTTGCATCATAATCGCTTCAAGGGAGAATGTGATCTTACTTGCCTGAACCACCAAGAAACAGTCCTCTTATGGGGCTAGCGGTAGGCTAAGATGTCGCGGGCTTGCGCGCCAAAAAGGGCAGCTTGCTTTTTCCTTTCAGGGCGCTGGCAAACCAGACCACTAAACCCTAAACTCTGAACTTTATAAATCCTCAGACTCCACATGTGCCGTCATCTAAATTTCTTAAATAAGGTTATATAGGAGAGTATTATATTATAGGGGCTATTAAGGGGGAAGCTAGGAGTCTAGACTATAGCTCACATAACCCTGAATCCTGGTTTCTTGCCTCCAACTCCAAATCCCCAAGCCCTACAGGAAACCCTTGTCGCGCAATCTCAGCTTTCATCGGGGTTGTAACAAGAGGGGCTTGGTAACCCTGAACCCCCAAAACAGGACCCCTTTGTGCGGCATTAATTTGGGTGGTTGCGGATGCCAAAACCCTCTTATCAAGATATGTAAAGCTCCATGTTATAAGCAACTGGCATTTAATTTGATTTTTTAAGATTTTACACTAATCCCTAAGCCCCAGCCTACACCCCAAACCCTAATCCGAACCCTTAACCCTAAACCCGTTTCCCGTAAACCCCTCCTATTCCCCCGAACCCTGCCATTACGCGGCTGGGCTTCGTATAGTAGTTTAATTAGATTTTGACTTCGGAATGCGGTCTCCGCGTCGCGGACCCGCGGGCGGCCAAAAGTGAAAAAAGAACAAAGCGGCAAACGGGGTAAGCATATGGCACCCGAAAATGAAGAATCCTTATGTTGTAGTACGTACATATATGCGTCTAACTTATGCCTAGTTTTCTGGCTGCTTTCTTATGCGGCCTCCCTCCTTAGGAGGTCAGCCCCGGGGCTTGTTGGGCTCCCGGTGAAAAACCTTAGCATGAGGCCGTTGGCGCCCTGGTAGTGCTTAAAGTTCACTTCCCGCGCCCGCACCTCGTCCTTTCAGGAATCTTTTTACTTTTAGTGCATTCTTTGTCTTCCTAGTGCAGTTAGACAACTTACAACTTAGATTATGAAGATAAAGCCGCACCTCGTCCAGCTCCCGCATGGAAGGGAGGTCCTGTCGCATAGTGCCGCATTTCTGGCAGATCTAGTTTGTTGGTATCGTCCCCGTAGGAAGGCAGAGAACGTAGAGGAGAACGACATTATGGGATAAGATGTGTGCATAAGGCTCACTAACATATTTCGGAATGCTGGGTTCCAATAGCTTGCGGGCACGCGGCGCCGCCGAGGCGAGGGACAAAAGCCTGCGCAAGAAAGACTAAGCACCACGCTTTGCGAGGGCCAGGGAAAGATTATCAGAACCTAGTTTTCGGGCCGGGTAATAAGAAAATTGGTAAGGGGAGTAGGTCAAGCTACACCACCGCATGATCCAGCCACAGATAACTAGCGACGCTGGTTAACGCATCAGACAAGGGTTCGGTAGTATGTTCTCCAGGCATGCAGAAGGGTTTTCACCTATTCCCCTAAACCCCGCTAGATTTGGCAGGTACCAGGTGAAGTTCTTTCAGCCCAGAGATTACATGGCTTTCTCTGACCAAGCGAAGCAGGCCGCGAAACAGGGTTTAGGGACTAAGCTTTTAGGATTGAGGGACTAGGGTTCAGGGATTAAGGTAGCTTGGGTCTACTGTTGGGGCCCTAGAGTGTGGGTTTTAGGGTTGTCAGGGCATATCCCAGACCACTGGATGTAGTTCGTTCTGTGGTTTGGGACTTTTGTTTGGCTAGGATTTCTTTTAGTACTCCCAAACTGTGCTACATCAAAGTGTTAAGGTAAATGATTAGGGTGCAGTTTGTGGTATAGTTTGCTCTATCTGTATGGAGGCCATGTGAACCGTGCCTTTGACTTGAATGTGCATGTATATGTATATATATATATATTGCTGGTGACAACGCAGTAAAGAAATGCATGAACCATGTATCGAGTACTGCATGCGCTCTATAGGGACTATCAGAGTGCTGCTTGTTCCCTGTGAAACCTTACCACTTCTTTCGCAAGTTGCCAGTAGCACGGCTTACACGTCTTCTCCAAGTACTTCCTTCAGAAGGTGAAGCAGCTGCAGGCAGTCGGAGGAACCCCGACGACATGCCATTTAACGGGGAATGTACTCAGGCTGCTACAGCGCAGGGCCTGGCTGCTGCGTTTACTAGTTGAATATTGCCCCCACGCAGTAAGAGCGGGAGAATCGTTATAACAGGTACAATGTACATACACATAGGCCCTACTATGACCCTCTTCTAGACTGTTACTAGAACGGTTCGAATATATACACATAGGCCCTAACATGACTCTATTGTAGTATAGACTGTTACTAGGTGTAGAGCCAGTATGATCCGTCTTGGGCAGCACCCTAACCATGGCAAGGGGCGCGACGGACCCGTCTTCAGTCAATCTCGGTTTCACAGCGCGTGGTAGACGGCATGGGAGGAAAGACAATGCTTCAATTTGGACCTGACTTTGTTGCAACTCTGCAATTCCGAACAGCGTAGCATTGGCAATGAACTGTTTGAGGATGCCAGTCAATCCTCAGTTCCTCACACCTGAGCAAGTTGACCGTGTACCATCAGTGCTGCTTTTGTTCACTACAGGGGGTGCATGGTTCCATGCCCTTAAACCCTAAACCCTGCATTGTCCCAGGCCATACTAACCAATGTGGGGTCCTGGGCTCCAAGCTGAGGGTGGTTCCCTAAACCTTGAACCCTAAACCCTGCGTTCTTCAAGTGCTTCAGAACCTGTAGTCCCCTTACGTAGATAGAATATGGCTTTGGTATAGTAACCCTATTTCCTGCTTTTATTATCTGTCCTGATTATACATCCCTAAATAACCCCGATTTAGGCCCAAAGGTCTCTAGGGTTTAGGGTTTAGTGTTCAAGCTTTAGGGTTTGGGGCTTTGGGTTTAAGGTTTCATGTTAAAGCCCTGAACCGGCTTCAAGTAGTAGGCTCGAAGCAGTCTTGTAGGTCCATCTTTCCACACATGTACTGGTGCTTCCCAAAATCAGGTATGACGTTCGTCTGCTAGAGTGCCATAGCTCACTACGCCTAAGGCTTTCGGTTTATGCCGGATATTCAGCATCAAACGGGTAGGGAAACCCATTTGAAACCAGATGGTATCATACGGTTTCTTATAACCATTGCAACAGAGAACGCTGGTGTTTTCTTTTGTCATATGCCTTCGCAGCCCCTACACCCTAAATTCCCCCATCATCCCAGTCTCCATGTCATTTTCCATCCTGTTTTCTGGTTGATTCTCCTCTGCAGCCCTTAGCCCGTACCCTTCCTATACCACCTGACCCTATATAGGTATGCCCCTACAGAAACCATACATACCCTAAACCTGAAACCCTAAGGTATGTCCATACAGAAACCTGAACCCCATGCCCCTACAGAAACCATACATAC
>CAJNIZ010039113.1:103930-114259 GCA_905231905.1 Symbiodinium pilosum | reverse complement strand
CCGTCCCGTTTGCCACGTTGCGCTTGCTGCCGAGATCCGTCCAAAGATGCAGGTCAAACACGTATTGAAGAAGCTCAAAGTCGGATCCGTAGCCAAGCAGGGGTCACCGGAGAGCGGGATTTTTGCGGGAAGTGCGTTTCAGTGATTCAGCAAGATTTTTCCCAGTGCTTCACGGGATTCCCCCTCCAAAGTCACGGGGAGCGGGATTTTCGACCGGGTTTCCCGCCGGGGTTGGGAGCGGAATTTTCCCCCGCCAAGGTTGCGGGAAGCGGGTTTTTCCCTTGCTCGCGGGAAGCAGGTTTTTCCCCCAAATTTCCCCACTGCTGGCCTTCGCCGGGGAGCGGGATTTTCCCCCGCCGGCGTTGCCGGAAATTCCCCCTTCGCCAGGTCGCCGGGGAGCGGGATTGTGCGGGAGCGGATTTTTCGCGCGTCGGGTGGCGGGAAGCAGGTTTTTCCTTTCAAAGAAGCTGTGGATCGCTGGGTCCCTTCACAGAGAAGGACGACGAAGCCCAAACGCCCCGCCAGGTCACTGACGCGGATTTTCAACCGCCGGGTCGCCGGGAAACAGCCGCTGGGCCTTTCAAAGAAGCTGTGGATCATTGGGTCTCTTCACAGAGAAGGACGAGGAAGCCCAGATGCCCCGTCAGCGAGTCACCGGGATTTCCCCGCTGCCGGGGAGCGGGGGATGAGCGGGATTCCCTTGCCGGGGTCAGCGGGGAGCGGGATTTTCGACCGAATGCCAGAAGCTGTGGATTGCTGGGTCCCTTCACAGGATGAAGCCCAGACGCCCTGCGCGGGTCGGGAAGCGGGTTTCAGCGAGTCACCGGGATTTCCCCCGCTGCCGGGATTCCCCCGCCAGGGTCACCAGAGAGCAGGATTTTTTGCAGGAAGCAGGTTTCAGTGAGTCAGCAGGATTTCCCCCGCTGCTGGGGAGCGGGACCCACCGCTCGCACAATTTCCCTCGTTGGTTCGACCGGGTCCCCCGCCGGGGTTACTGGGGAGCGGAATTTTCCCCCCCGCTGGGGTTGCGGGAAGCGGGTTTTTCTCCTTGCGGGAAGCAGAAGGACGACGAAGCCCAGGGAGCGGGATTCCCCCGCCAGGGTCACCGGAGAGCGGGATTTTCGCGGAAGCGGGTGGGATTTCCCCCGCTGTTGGGGAGCGGGATTCGCCGGCTTCGGAGATCCCCCGCCAGGGTCACCGGGGAGCGGGATTTTCGACCGGGTGCCCCGCCGGGGTTACAGGGGAGCGGAATTTTCCCCCGCCGAGGTTGCGGGAAGCGCGTTTTTCCCCCGCCGGGGTCAAGTGNNCTGGCAGGGATTCTGAGATCTGTGGACTCGATCTGCTGGCAAGGAGCAGATCTCGAAGCGGTAGCGTTCAGTTGTACCGGCCGCCGCCTGGCGCGGGCGGCCAATGGTTTAGGGTTTAGGGTTTAGGGTTTAGGGTTTAAGGGTTTAGGGTTTAGGGTTTAGGGGTGTAGGAGCTAGGGGGTAGTGTTTAGGATTTAGGATTTAGGTTTTAGCAGTTAGGGTGTAGCGTTAAGGGTTTGGGATTTTTGTTTTAGGGTTCGGGGGTCAAAGGGGGGGAGGAGGGGCATGGCAAATGGTTCCCTGAAGGGCCTTGATTATTGTAGGGCTGTATAGGGTTATTTAGGTTTCTGTACAGGGACACGGAGGAATACATAAGCCCCAAGAATTACCAACATAACGTTTCGGGCTTTTCCAGAGATCCCCCTTACTTGGAGAGGGTACAAGGCTTACCTTGAGGATTCTACAGGATCATATACCCTAAACCCTGAACCCTATAGGGTTATGTTTGAAGGAATTACATTCATCCAAGGATGATACAAAGCCAACTGATGCAATCGGTCAAAGTTCGGATGGCGGTTCATGAAGTGAGTAGCCTTGTTGTCCCAAGACTGGGTTGCTGTTAAGGAACTTAAATTAAGTTACCATAATGGGTTTAGGGTTTAGGGTTTGGGGTTACCATAATGGGTATATATAGTAAATAATTGGGTTTCCCCAATATAGCAACTTAATTTAAAGTTCCTTAACAGCAACCCAGAAGAAGCCGGGTACAGTGCTCAGGGCCCTTCTTAGTTAAAAAAAATGGAGGTATCTGTCGCGCGAGGGACGTACAAGGAAACTGGGAGGCAGTATGTGTTGTCTTAGAAGCCGCAGGCCTAGGTTGGTGCGCTTTAGGGTTTAGGGTTTAGGGTTTAATTCCTAGATGGGGTTTTCAAGTTTACTGCGCTGCTTTTTGCAGAGTCCCCACGGATTGTAGTATAGTAGGGTCTGTCTGGAGGCTCTCTCCATTTCTGGGAACACCAAAATGTTGCCGAAGACACTTCTGCACGTAGCACGGCATTTCTCCAAGTAATCCCTGATACGGGCCCAACAATCCTGTATAAGCTTTATATGAGCTACTAACAATATTAGGAGGAAAGAATAAGGGTGGACATAGGGCTCCGTTTAGTAGTGTATTATAGTTCCCAACATATTTACCCATCAGGACCCATGCCCACTGACACAGAAGGAAATATTGATTGTAGCTCATACAACCCTTAACCCCAATCTCTAAGAACGACCATAGGACCCGACCCAAACCCTCAAGTCAACCCTCTTTCAGATCCATGTCAACCTGGAGCAGAACGGCAAGCAGCTAGCAACGTGGGAAGCTAAGTGGGAGGAGGTATAGGGCTAAGGGTTTAGGTCCTAGGATTTAGGGTTTTGGGTTTAGGATTTAGAGTTTAGGACACTCTCCGCGGTTTAATTACCGATGTCTTTTAAGGATTCTTCGCGGTACCCGCTACTATAGTTCGACCATGGTATTTGTAGTTATTGAGACACTTGTTTTAAAGTAGGGATCCCTACTTTGAGTTCAAGGTTTATATAGACTTGGATCCGTAGCTTTGGTCTCCCCATGCGCATGGTATATACCCACTTGGCCGCTCACGGGCCCCATGTAGTCCTAAATCCTACAACCTAAACCCTAAACCCTACGCAGTCCTTCCCGGGGGATCAGGGTTGCTGGGGAAGAACTGGGATGTTGATGAACAAGACTTCGATGTTGACAGGTCAGGTATGGGGGGGGTCCCTATTGGGGTCCTTATACTAAGGGTCTATATTCGGGTCCCTTGTTTAAGGATGCTTAAGGAAATCACCACATGAAGGGGACACCATTGTTTGAGATGTAGCTGTCCGTGTAACTATTGGTCTCCTGCAGGAAGCAGTGCAGCCGCAACCCCGCGCATGGCAGTGTGCACGGCCTGCTGTGGCTATTTGAGCTATGATATAAAATCCTAGTAGCCCTTTGTAAACCCTGTAGTAGTCTCCTACATAATCCCTTATATAACCCCTCTCAAAGAGTTCACTATAGCGACTTTATCGCAGTCGAGGTGCATTAGGCACCCTACAACAACGACATCCGGTTTTGCGATGCCCAGCCCCTGTCAGTACAAACCTTCTCCCAACACTCTCTAGCCGATGTGTGTGTGTGTATGTATGTATGTATGTATGTATGTATGTACGTACGTACGTATGTATGTATGTATGTATGTATGTATGTAATGTTATGTTATGTTATGTTATGTTATGTTATGTAATGTAATGTAATGTAATGTAATGTTATGTTATGTAATGGTATGTAATGTTATGTAATGTTATGTATGTATGTATGTATGTATGTATGTACGTATGCATGCATGTATGCCTGTAATGTAATGCACTGCAATGTCATGTAGTGTACTGTAGTTTAATGAAATTCAATGTAACAATGTACTACAATGTATGCATGTATGTATCTATGTATATAGGCAGTGTTTTCAGGCCTGTCTAATGTCAGGAAAGGAGGAGAAGTGGTGTATCTGCGAAACATACACCATAAACATACTCCTCGTGCACACCCATGTAATTTTATCGGCCCAAGCGATTTCTTAAAATGAGGGGCCCCTCTCTCGCAATACCTCTGAGAAGCATATTATGAAGGCACAACCACTCTCACCCGAGATGATGAAGCTGTGGCTTAGGGTTACTGTAAAAACCCTAAAACCCAAAACCCCAAAACCCAAAACCCCTCAACCCTCAACCCCTTAAACTCTGAACCCTGAAAGCGCTTCAACGTAGTGACCAGCTGTACCCAATACAACCCTCAAATGGTAATTTCCCAAAACAGCGGGACCCCAATATAGACCCAAACATATTATAATCCTTAATACTGGGCCCCCCCAAAATGGTACCCCTAATTTTGGGAAACCCTCAAATACCAACCCTGGAACAAACCCTAAGCTCTCAACTCCACACCAGGAATCTATAACTAGATAGGGTTTAGGGTTTGGGGTTTAGGGGTTTAGGGTTTGGGGTTTAGGGTTTAGGGTTTGGGGTTTAGGGTTTAGGGTTTAGGGTGTGAGTGGATGGTACTGTAACTATTAGCATTAGTATTATTACTATTAAAAGCACCCTCTAAATCCCAGACCCTGTAAATAAGTTAGTTTCCATGAATACGGGGATCCCGAGGTAGATCCCAAAGTATGATATTATATATATATATATGGATATGTTCCTGTATAAAGAGACCCTCAAACTGCTAGTAATTGTTGTAAGCCCCCATGGCCCTCCAAAGAATAAGTTGAGGTCCTACGCGCTGACACCTGAAACTCTAAAACCCTACAACCCTTAGACCCTAGATCCTGAACCCTCAAACCCTGAACTCTAAACCCTAAGCCCCAAATCCTGAATCCTAAACCCTAAGCCCCAAATCCTAAATCCTAAATCCAAGACCCCGAACCCTAAATATTATACCCAGACACTAAACCCTAAGCCCCAAATCCTAGACCCCAAGCCTCCTAGACCCAAACCCTGCACCTTAAGCCCTAAAACCAGATCCGACCAACTCGGGCAACTCGTGGCGGAGCTGGATAAGGGAAGCTATGCGGCCTGGCTGAAGAAATACGTTTGGGGTGTTGAGGGTTTAGGGTTTGAGGTCTAGGATTTAGGGTTTAGGGTGTTGAGGGTTTAGGGCCTTTTTCCCCTAAACCCTAAACTTTAAACCCTGTTTTCCCCTTCTGGGGTCCTAAGTTCTTTATAACAGCCAATCAATACCCAAAAGGAGGGACCTGCTTAGTCCTAAGTCATGGAGGGTCCTAGACTTGGAGCGTCCCAATGATTTAGGATTTAGGTTGGGTACTGCCCCCCCCCAGTAATAGTCTATATTAGGGGTCCTATTAAGGGCTATAGATAACCATATTATAATCATTATCCAACAGTTACTGAGGGGGGGCAGTACCCAAGATTTAGGGTTCAGGGTTTAAATTGCTGGTTTAGAGTTTAGGATTTAGGATTTATTGTCAGGCAGAGTAGTAGGTGTAGGTTGACACTAGCAATAGCTGGGGTCAGCGTGTTGCTCATACCGGCTACAAGTACACTTGCTCAGATGCTCTAAGCCCCCAAGTTTGGTGCCTAGGATTTGGAAGTTGGTGATGGAAAAGGGAGTGCAAGCTAGTCTTTGGTTTGGGGTGGGTTTTGTGGTCTTGGGGTAGGGCATTAGGGGTTTAGGGTGATGTGTTTTCTGGGATATGGGTTTGGGTTTAGGGGTTTAGATTCAGGGATTTCCAGACTCCAGCCCCTAAACCTCGAGCATTACCTATAGGCTCCTTTGCACCTTCTTTTGAGGAGTGTCATGGTCTTTCTGCAAGGATCTATACATATATATATATATATACATGCACATAAGCTACTGTCAATATTAGCCTTATCAAGGGACACTTAACAAAGGAGAGAGGGGTCCCTGTTGTAGTTTAGCATAGCCCTCATATAGTCCCTAATACGGTAGGAAATATTGACTGTAGCTCATATAGCCTCTGCAATATCCCAACATGCACCGCAATATATTATAATAGTCTCCATGTTCTTCTCCATTATTCCTATAGTATATAGACCCAAATATATATATATATATATACATATATATATATACACATATATCCACCCATGTGGAGCACTTACACGCTTCCAGGTGACTCTTACAAGCCCTGAACCCAAAGCTAGGACCCCGAAAAAGGACGAGTAGGGTTTAGGGTTTAGGATGGCTTGCAGCCGATATCAAGTAGGGTTTCCATACCCGTGTTTTTGATGCGTGTACATAGGGTTCCTTGCGAATCATTCGTGAGCTCATGTAGCTAGTGTCCAGTTTGGGGGACCAGGGATTGAAATCCTTCCATATGTCTCAGGAGGGGTACCACGGGGTTTATAGGCACAAAAGCAGCTCTATCCAGTTATCCATGACATTCGATTGTCAGATGTCCCTCCCAAGCAGCAAGACCAGCCAGAAAAACATCCACGAGCTCAGGACCTGTCTTTGGCACCCAAGGTGCGAACCTCAGGAGGTGTAACATACCTGAACCCCCAAAAATATGTAGAATAATGGCTTTATGGGCTAGATTTAAATGTTTTGGGCTGTTATTTTACCTACTTTTTGGAGTTCAGGTAGGGCTTACGGGTTAGAATTTTAGGGTTCAGGGAGTTGAGCGTGTTGAAAACACCATGGATGGATTGCTTGCTCATGGCAGGTTGGCTGTTATGGCCTTTGCTCTTTGCTGTACCGCATGGATTAAGTTAGGGTTTAGGGTTTAGGGTTTAGGGTTTGAGGTTTAGGGTTTAGGGTTTAGGGTTCAGGCACAACCCTGATCCCTAAAACCCAGAACCCTGAACACCATGTCCTTGATAGCTTCGAAACGAATGTGCTGGAGGTCACAACCCTTATATGTGTAGTAACCCCCATTGCCTACAGCTTCAGGGGGTTAGACCGGCTAATTACGGGGTTATAGCTACAGCAGACCGTAGCCCAAACCCTAAACCCTAAGCCCTAAACCCTCCTTATTCTAATTGTATGGGAGCTTCGGAGGACCCCTAATAGAGATCCACATGAGCTATAGTCTAAATTCCTTAAAGGAGGTTATATAGGGCATTATATAGGGGAGTCTTATAGGGGCTATTAAGGGGGATGCTAGGAGTTTGGACTACAACCCTTACATCCCAGTTTTCATGTGATTTTCCATTTGCTTCTCCATTTGCTTCTCCATTTGATTCTCCATGATTCCTGGGGATACTGGGAGTAGACCCGAAACCCTACGTAAACACTAAACCCTAAACCCCAAACCCTATACTGTTACTAGGAGTTCAGACTATAGCCCACATAATCTTGAAAGTTCGTCTGTGTCCTCTGGGTTCCTGAGGGCCCCAATGTCAATGACACTCATGGGCTTCTGCATTTAGCCTGCGGATGCTAAATCAACTTAATCTCATACAGGTCTTAGGCTCTAGGAGTTCAGGGTTAGGGCTTAAGCCCCAGACCCTAAATCCTTAAACCCTGAAACCCTAAATCCCTCAACCCCTAAACCCTAAATCCCTAAACCCTAAATTCCCGAATCCCCCTAACCCTTTAAACCCTAAAACCCTAAAACCTGAATCCCTAAACCCCTAGATCCCTACACCCTGAGCCCTAAGCCCTATATAAATAGTAGTTTCCATTGTCTTTTCCCTTATCCCAATATAACCCCTATATAAGCCCAATATTCTACCTATATAACCCCTTAAGGAGGACTATGTTAGGGTGAAACCCTAAACCCTAAACCTTAAACCCTAAATTGACAGCAAGGCGCAAGCTCCCTTCCTGGTCACTCTCGGCATGGCGTACGAATCCAGGCCATGGACCATCTCTGTGGATGCAGGGTTTAGGGTTCAGGGTTAGGGTTTAGGGTTTAGGGTTCAAGGTTTAGGGTTCAGGGGTCAAGGTTTAGGGTTTAGGGTTCAAGGTATAGGGTTTGGGGTTTCAAATTTGGGGTTTAGGGTTTAGCGTTTGGGGTCCAAAATCCGCAGCTCCAGGCCCCAAGTGGTAGTGTCCCAAAATAAGGGGTCCCCAGTACATTATACTTCTTACCCTAGGGAACCGCCAAAAAGGTAGCCTTAATTTTGGAAAACCACCAAAAATCGGAACTTAGGCATGACATCTGTCATTTTTGGCACCACTTAAGCGTTACGAAGATGTTCATTGAGCCGGCTTGGAGCGGTTCTTAAGAAGCATATGAGCTATAGTCTAAACTCCTTAAAGGGGGTTATATACGAGATTATATAGGGACTACTCTAGCGGTTATTCAGGGGGATACTAGGAGTTTAGACACTGGCTCATATGATTTAGGGTTTAGGGTGTTCGTCATTGACAAAATCCAGACATACATGTTCTGCCCTCACTTTGTAGTGTTTTCTAGGGGCTTGGAATCAGCCAGAGCAGAAAAGTACGGATTCACTTAAGATTCGGTTAGTGTACCTGAGAAAAACAAGAACTCCATCAAATCGTAGGGGAACACGTGATGTAGCAAGTCTGAGAGTTGCCTGAGGTCAAACAATTCCAACAGCTCCTCACCCTCTGATACTCGATGTAGGCTGAATGTCCTTTAATCTTGCCTGTGGGAATGTTAAAGGGGGTAGAGGGTGTTTCAGACAGAGTTGTATCGGAAACGCGCCAGCCTCGAATCCCAAAGAAGTGAGCCTCGACAGCGTACCTGTCTGAAATATGAGAGGGCAGGTATCAGCATTGTTTACCCTAAGGGTCCAATACAATAATCAGATACTTCCCTAAACCCGGCACGATAATTGCTACTACCCAAGGGATTCAGGTATCTAATCATTGTGTACTTCAAACATACCCTAAACGCTAAACAACCCTCAAGAAGTCATCTGGGCCCTATGGCCTGATCCTGAATTCCAAACCCGTAACTGCATAGGTATTGTTGCATGGGGGCTTCCCAAAATTAGGGGGAAATGCCTGTATTGGGTCGCCCTATTCAAGGAAATTACCACATCTTGCATGATTCAGGCTCTGAGACTACTACAGTTCCTAAAGTTTAGGGTTTAGGGCTTAGGGTCTAGGATTCCCTCCATCCACGGGAGGCTGCGGCTGCTTCACTTAGAGTGGGGGAGCTGATGCACACATTCACCCCTCAAATTCAAGCCTGAATGAACTGTCCCTGAAACCTTGAAACAAAGCCCTGAACTGTCGCTAAAGTCCTCAGCCCCTAGACTCTTTCCCTTAAGCACCAGTGAAACAGGTTGCGAGCGGATCTTGCGGACGTGGGAAGGCTTGATGGGAGATGTCCCTCTACACCCTACTGGCGCTAAAGGGGGAGCAGGGTTAAGGGTTTGGGGGTTAAGGGTTTAGGGTTTGAATATAGGTACTACTACAGGGGTATATCACGGGATTCTATAGGGATGATTATAGGGATCCACTCCCCCACTCTCCCTTAAGCCCGAGTAAGTGAGGGAATGTAGGGGGTGTCTGGGAATGTTGTTGATATTAAAAATCTGCATGACCTTAATATACTATAGCACCATAATTCCCAAGGCATAGGGTACCTCGGGTCATGCAGAACTTTTAATATCCACTGTATGTAGGGTTTAGCTGTCAGGGTTTAAAATGATGCCTCATGTTTGGAGAGCCTCTTGGAGGAAACCCTTTTTTAGAAAATGCCAGAGCTTATGCTGGCCAGTGCACCCAGCAAGATGTCCATTATCTTGCTGGTTGTCTATGTCGAAATGTCAAACAAAGGAATGGAAACGAATATGCAAACTACTAAACCTAAACCCTAACTCCCCTGGGAAATTGTATAGGGTCTTCTGTAGGGATCCATTCCTCCATACCCCCCAAGAAAAGAGTGTAGTTTGAGGGGTTTAGGATCTAGGGTTGCAACATGTGGGACCCATCCTAACCCGCCCATCTCCGCAAACCCCGAACCTCTTACCATGCTTTTGAATCACTGCGCAACACTAAACCCTAAACCGCGTGGCGTGTGTTGGAGCCTAAGGTCCTAGCCATGAATAAGATACGTACCAGCATGTTATATGAGGCACATCAGAACACATTTAGTAACATAAGGTCATGATCTGGAATGCTATTCCCGTTTTTCTTTTGTTGCCTGAGAATGCGGAATATGAAATCATAACCTTTCCACTCTTCCCTGGGGATCCAAGTTGCCCAGTGTAGGCAGAATTCGCAGACTTGACATAGATATTATTCGTATACTTGGATCCCTAACCCTTAAACCCTAAACCCCATATATACCAACATAGAACCCGATCTCCTGGCACAGGCAATGCACCGACTCTATCCCGGACCTTACCACGGGAGTCAACTTCAAGGCACCCGCGCCTGGAGCCCAGGGGGGGGGTTTAAGGGTTTAGAGGTGTGAGGGGTTTAGGGTTTTAGGGTTTAGGGTTTAGGGGTTTAGAGGTGTGAGGGTTTAGGGTTTAAGGGTTTAGGGTTTAGGGGTTTAGAGGTGTG